>VURO01025700.1:20047-38858 GCA_015108175.1 Pelvicachromis taeniatus
TTTTCTAATTTTTAAAAGAAAAAAAAAAAAAAAAGGATCAGTTTTTAAAATAAAAAGGTACATAGGTTTAGAGATTGATGAGAGTTCTCTGTACCTTTGCAGACTGGATGTGAAGCTGGAACATGCTCAGTCACAGAGCTGACATCATAATAACCATGCTGGCATACACAAAAAAATGAGCCCAGAGTGCTGATGCAGAGAGAATTGTGAGAACATAAAGGCTGCTTGGAAGCACAGAGGTCTGGACCTAATAAACAACCAGGCACGCAAAGAAAATAAAATCCCACTAGAAAGATTAAGGTTTTAATGGACAAGGGCTGAGCCAGCTTTTTACCATCACTTACCTTCCCAATAAATGACTCCACTTTTAACAGTGATGTTGGTGGCATTTAGAGAGCCAGTGTAATACAGAAGATCTTCAATAGGTACAGGCACATTTTCTTTAGTTTGGGAGGCATCAAAAGCCATGAAGAAAATCTCTGTTTTGCCTGGTTCATCTGCGGGTTCAAAAGAGTCCAACTTTATCCGAATTGACTTATCTTTCAATAGCTCCTGCAGCTGGAAGACAATATAAATTTTCAACTTGGCAAGTCATCATAAATTTAAAAAACCTTCAGTAATCTTCATAACAAACTAAAAACATTTATTATAAACATGGTTTGTTAAATCTTAAAGTGTAAATAGAATACCAAAGTGGAAAGATGTGACACAAAGAGACTGACGTTACTCATGTATGGCAACTTTGAGTCTGTCCAGTTTGCCATTTTGGAATACTGGATGTGACCTTTTAAATGTGAACATCTCAGCATCTCCGTTTTGTCTCAAACAGTGCCCTGTCATAAAGCTTCTTACCCATTTGCATCCAGTCTTTAAATTGTGGTTGCAGTTAGCAGTCTCTGGAAGAACATTCTAATGCAATCTTAGTTGGATTTGGATGTGTATTGTGTCATTTTGAACAGCTAGACTTTCACTCCCATTAACAAAGTCCTTAGGCAGTTATTTGAGTGTTATGCATGTGTGCATTTTAATAAACTTCTGGTCTTTGATATGAGACCAATGGGAGTCTATTGAGCTAAACAAGGTATTGCTGACCTTTTTTCACTACTCTGGGATCACTGCACTGTGTGGAAACAGAGCTACCCTTAGCAAGTAAATTAGCACACACAGATTTATCATCATAAAGTTTTCTCTTACTAACATTAGATGTAGAACAATTTGAGTAATGTGAACAGATTCACCTTTAGCACACTGGCAAGGAAAGCTGTGATATAAGATGATGTGAACTCCCGAACTAATGTCCGGTTTAATATAACAGGCACCTTGAACAGAATTTTCAAATTAACATCTATGAGAAATCACTTGATTTACTATACTAAGTTTAATCAGCTGTTTTGCGTCATTTTTCATTAACATTTGTAATTCCCCTGCAGATTGATTGATATGCAATCATGTCAAATAAGCTTAATTGCTTAATTCATCAAATATAGTCATAGTTTTCTGGGTTCAGTAAGAAAGGTTTCTTTATCCCATATACATGTGGTCCTTACAGGATAGCCACCATAAACACAATTATGTGGAGAAATGTTTAAAACTGTTTATGTGGCTGTACTTAGTGTAATCTGAATATTTATACAACAGTGAGCAATAAACAATTATACAAGAATGTTTTATATTGTAGAACTGTCAACAGAAATTTGACACTTGTTTGCATTGAGGAATTTCTGAGGGCACTATGTAGTGGACATGTGTTCACCAAGCAAATTCCGGGGGTGAAAAATGGCCACTTGATTGGTACGGTCCAAAAATCACTGAACAACATCAGTGTTAAATTCCATCTTCCATCTAATGTTCACTGAATTCAGTCAAACGGATGGACAGAAATATGGTGCACTAAATGGAAAATGGGAGATATTTTTGGCACATCTTCATTGGTACAAGTTCAGCATGTCACATGACCAGCTCTGTTTCAACAGAGATGAAATTGCCAGGTTTTCACTTTTTATACAGAATTGTACAAAATTAAGATAAGCTTCTTATGTTGTAGCAGGGATTCGTCCACCAGTGGGCAATGGTTGTTTGAAAGTGGTGCCAGTTTGTGTGGCGCTTGCCCAGTTCTATATAATAAAGAAGTGACTGTGAGGTCAAAAAAAATTTACGTGGTTCCTTAGTTTCAGGATATCACAAGCTGATCACAGGTTTCTTTAGTCCATAGCTACTGATGTAAACATTTAAGTTTTGCTCACCTTATTGTTGAAGATTTCCCCCATTTTATCTTTAGCTTCTGATGTATCATTGTCTAGATCCTCAGGCAGTGTCCAAGGTACAACCACTGTGAGACCCATGTTGTCGTAATCTAACTCTAGTTCTACAGAATCCAGAAAATAGGAATAGTCGGTAAGGGTTTACATCAAAGACTATTGGAATAAAAGTATGTCAAACCAACCCATTTCCTGAGCAGGTCCACCAGCCCTCATACGGAGCTCTGAAGACGAATTAGCTACCATGAAAACCAAATGCGAATGTTCAGACTCCAACTGGTTGTCACATTCTTCCCACACATTAAGAACATAGGTTTTCCCTTCTTCTAGGCCTAGGAGGCGTAGCTTTGTGACTGACACATGGCTGCTGTTGATGGTGGTACCGTTCTTCAGGGACAGCTCATATATGAAGGCCACAGCTTGCGGCTGTGGGCTACTAGGTTTCCACAGGACAGTAGAGACATTAGAGTGGTACGTCAGCTCAGACACACCGTGAGGTCCTGGATTCACATGCAGAATCAATACAGAGGACACAAAGACAAGTAAATAACATGTGTACGCATGAAGCCCAACAAGTTACAAATGGCAGCAGTAAGATAAGTTGACAGTGAATGCTTACTTTTTGAACCATGCTGAGACAGCTGTTGTGAATTTGTACCAAATTTAAATAAAAAACTGAATTGAACTCCTAATATACAGCATTTAGTATACCGTATACTTGGTATGATTCAATATATTTTTGCATGTAAATATTAGCCATTAATCCCATTTACATTAAAAGTAGTTACATTATTAAATGGTAAACACCACCAGTTACACAACTTGGATGCCCAACACCCACAGTACTCAGGTCATGTTTTACCTGTTTGGGCTGTGACTGTCTTAGCACTCATGAGCACACCATCTCCACAAAGTGCCTCCACCTTGGCCTGGTACTGTTGGCATGGCAGGAGCCCCCCCACAGTGTAGCTGTTCATAAGAGTCGTGTCCTGCAGCACACCTTCATGAAATACTCTGAACATGGAGATGGAAGAAGTGTTCCTCACCTCCCAGCTCAGGGTGTAGTTGTTGGGGCCAAACAATGTCTGACGCAAATCCTCAATGTCGGAATGGACTGAGGGAGAAGCAGAGGGGCTTTCACTAAATGATGACTTATAGCTTTTCTGCATGAAGTTGAAATGAATATAGGCAATATTTAAAAAAAAAAAAAGTTATTCTATAGGGAGATAAGTGAGTGCCAGTATGGTCAAAAATGTGAGTGCTTCATAAATTAAAGCAGGTAAGCTCTGTCAAACTGCTAAAAAGGTTCAAATCCACACAGTGTGTTTGTGAGTCACATACAAGAGTTTCCGTCATTCAGGACCATCTTGCTGTAGCGTGACTCGATTCCCGCCTGGCAAACAGTCTGTAGGCCAAACTTCACTCTGCTGCAGGGCTGCAGGTCAGGCAAGCTGACCTCAAACTTATCTTTGTGCCAAAAAGAGACCTCCTCTCTGATGTGGTTTGTACCGTTGAGGTAGAAGGCAGTGAGGAGGAAGACAGAGTACTTGTGGTTCACAGGGCAGTCCCAGGATAAAGATATGCTGCTGCTATTCCATGATGTAACCTCAAAGTTCTCTGGAACATCTGGATCTGATGGAGAAACAAAACAAGAGCTACATCAACAGTTTTAGCATGTGTTGAAAATAATTAATAGTGGTGTCATTTAAAACAAATCCCTCCCAAAAGATTTGAGGTTAAAAATCATAGTTTGTGCCATCTATAGTTTGTTGTACACATTTAAGGACTTTAACCTCAACTGTACTGCCATGGAGGCCAAGTACCTTTGCAAATTTGTTAACCAAATATCCCTCATTAGTCCATACCAGTAATAGTAGAGAGGCATACTAAGGACAGAGTGTCTGCAATCTCTACACAGGTCATGTAGAGGGTGCAAGGGTCCAGAGCAGAGAAGCGGTAGTGGTTGTGAGTGGTAACATCCAAAGAATGCATGTTATAAGAGCCTAGTTCAACATGATACAAAGTCACATTGTGACTATAGATGACATCTGGTTGATTCCTCTCCCAGGACACCAGCAACATGGAGGTACTTCGGGACACCAGTTTGAAAGCGAGGCGCATTGTGTGACCTAAGCAGAAAAAAAATAGTTTCCAAGATGCAGAAAACTGCAGCAGTGACACACACATTTATTTTAATTATCACAATTCTTTGAATTCTTTTAAACTATCCATATATAAATAACACCCTGTGGTTTTATGCAATTCTGTTGCTAAGGAATATTTCTTAGCTGGGTCAGGTGACTTCCCAGTTTTGCTGTCTAAAGTGTAAGTAAAGGAACGATGCTCACCCAAAGCAAGGAAGAAATTTTCCTCCTGATGGAAGTATACCGTTCCATTTTCACACACAAAAACTTCAGTGGGACTCAACAACTTAAGGAAGTCCTGGGGAACAATCAGATCACAAAAGCAATCAAACTATGCAGTAAGGTGGACTGTGCATGAAAAATAACAAAACCACTCATCTGTGCAAGTCATTGTCAAAAGTACCTTAGTGGCATTTGTTGGATGTTGTAGTGGCTGCTTTCGGCCTCTGATTTTAGTAAACTTTGTACCTTGGGGTGAGGTAAACACATTTAAAGGAACATTAGACAAGGGGTTTGGGTGTCAAATTAAACTAAGAGTAAGAAGGTATAATGCTTACGTGGGTTTTGTGGAACTGTTAGCGTCCATGCCTGAACGGAGCCACCATATTGGAGGATTAGCTGGTTTTCTACACCCGGGGACAGAGTCACAGAAGTCACTTTGCCCTCCTGTCTGATGGATTTTAATGATGTGCCATTGAGATGTATGTCTCCATTTTTCCTTAAAGAATGGGAAACGGTTCACCTCATTTTCTCTCTTATATTACATGATCATTCCATATGACTGATTAATAGCTGCCTGTTTATTGTCACCCTTATTCAGACATGGGCAGCATAAAATGACCTGGTCACATTTAAAATTTTAACAAGCAGTTCTCTTTATCATCTAATACAGTAAGCCATCTTGGCTAAGCTCATTAGACCTCTTTGATGAAAACTTCTAAAACTAAACATAGTACATTTACTCAGTTACTTCAGTTGAGTAGCTTTAATGTAATTGTGTAAATTCTTGAGGTCACGGTGACCACAAATTTTAAAAACATGTGTTACATTAAAACTTAATAAACAAACATTAGCAATTATTTGATCATAATGTATGCAATTCTGCAAATATAAGTAGTTTAATTAAGGTACTTAAGACATTTTTCATGTTAAAACGTCTGTACAATTAACTTATTTAAGAAACTAAATACTTGTTTCACCCCTTTTTAAAACAATTGTCAATAGAATTCTCGAGCAGCGCCACATATGATGAATGAATATGATGAATGAATGAATATTCTGGTTTCCCGTCGAAACTGCCGTCCTCTAATTCTGCACTTTGTCAAGCAATAATAATAGTAATAATAATAATAATGCCGAAATTACCAGGAAACTCTAACAAGCCGGAACGCTACATTTTACATTTGTCCTGAGGTCTTTGAACAGCACAGTAACGCACTTTGTGGGGAAATTATGCAAATCTATGAATCACGTTTACTTCACGTTTACCTGTTCAGAGCATTCCCTTTGCTCATCCAACACAACGAGAAGGAAATGTCGTTGCAGCGTCCTGGAAGAAAGTCGATGAGAATACATTCAGATGTCACGTTTTGTTTTCACCATTTTGCCTCATCAACAAAACTCACCTAACGATATGACATGAGGTACCAGGATGAAGAAGACGAACGAGTACTGTAAGGAGTTCCTGAAAATATTAGAAGCATATAAATCTGCTGAATTCGAGTGAGATAAGTTCGTATAAACCGGTAGTGAAGTTATTTCCTTACATGCTCTTTGGAATTCCAGCAGAGGAAAGTAGGTCGCGTTTATTAAAAGTAGGCCGGGCTTGCAACAGCAGGCTGCTAATAAGTGACAGGTGTGCATTTTCAGTTCACCTGCTCAGATTCTCACTGACGTCCTACTGGCGTAAAAAGCAGAAAATATATATTTTTTATTTTTAAGGAAAATTATTTAAAAAAACAAAACATCTAGTATTTCACCAATAGAGATGCGCTGCATGGTTATTTATCTGTTAATGCAGAAGGGAAGACCACTAAGGATTGCACAGCTTGATTGTTATCTTCATGGTGGTCGATCAAAATGATCATTTCAAGTGCAAATGTTTTCATCTCCTGTTCAGCAACATGCCATCGGTACGTGCACACTAGTCGATACTAGCCTATGGTTTAAGCTGATTAGGGATATGATATGTACACGTCTGTTTCAAGGATTTTTTTTTAAACGGCACAACTGGTACAGCTAAGTGGGTCATAATTACTGATTCATCAATGTGTAGTGCATCACTTTATACGTTACAGCTGGAGATCATTTTAAATACGTATATTCTGCTTTCCAACTTTATTGCAATAATATACATTCGTTTATTTATATTAACATATTACTAAATTAAAATATTCAATTATCGTCAGAATGTTACGTAATTAACACTAAAAAAGGTTAAATTTGAAAAAACTACACCATCTATTTTTCTATGTTTGATGGTGAAATTAAACTGCTAAGTCTGAACTCTAGGTGCAAACTCAAAAAGAAATATCACTCTGTAATCATTATTATTGAAAACAAGAAAATGATCTAATCCGATACTTTTCTTTAAAACAAGTTTTAAGAATTTTCTGGATCTAAATTCGACTTTTAATCATTTTTGAGTGCGGCAGACATGCTAAAGATTAAGCTGTCCCATGAGAAAAGGGGGAAAGGTGTATTAATAAAATAAAATAAAATAATAAAAATTAAAGATCAAAGTATATGCATACTTTTTTGTGGCATAACCCTAATTACAGAATAACTGTGGCATGTTGTTGTGCATAAGGACTGTAGATCACTTATGTGTCCTCTGCCTGTAAACAAAAGCATATTAATATATGTATTGGTTTTTATTATACATCAGTGACTGATAAGTCTGAATGGTAAAAGAAAAAAAAAACCCAGATTTTTATATAAGCACAGAAACTCGCCTTTATGGAGCCCACTGCTTGGCTTATCCCCATTTACCATTTGTGCGTGACTGTGATTACATTAAGCAAAGGAAGGACCACTCGTTCTCTATTTGTGGTCCTGCACCACAGTGTCTACTGGACAGCACTCAACAGTAAGACAGAGCAGCCATTGTTGGTTTAATCTTAATACGGAACCAGGCAAATTGGAGTCACAAGCATGCAGAGTGTGCAGAGAGTTTCTGGCTGCAAGCTTATGAGGGCCGCAGCCATAAGTCAAGTCAAATCATGATCTAGGCAGCTGGTCTGGGGAAGTATTAAGAGTATTGTATTACAATATGGAGAACTGGCACTGTTTGCTGCTGCTGTGCACACTGAGTTTAGAATCTTCTTCTGGAGGAGTTACAAAAAATGATGATGACATCGACCTTGTCAGTTTTCTGAGAAATATCTACCCCGGGCTGGTTGTAAGAGATGAGCCGTTCATCATCAACCGAGACTTTGAGATAAACTCCCTCAAGGAGCTGGGACACCCGGGGGACCCTGCAATCATACAGCAAACAAAAGACAAACCTGTCACTCAGGATACAGATGGGGCTGCTGGACCAGTGGTGTTAACCAAAGATGGCCAGATCAAGGGGATCACTGTGGATAAGGCCCATGTATTTTATGGTGTTCCATATGCAAATCCTCCTGTTGGGGCTTACCGCTGGAAGCCCCCCAGACCTGTGAGTCCTTGGCGGGGGGTTTATGATGCCTCCTTCCCCAGGGCCGCATGTATGCAATTCTGCAGTAGAACTGTCACTGAGGAATGCCCTAAGAGTGTAAGTGTATTACAACCTTGTATTTCTTTATATGCTACTATGATCTTTTATATCACTTTAATCTTACAGCTTGAGGTTATTTTAATTGCTTCTGTGCTGCTGCTTTGTGATAATACATAGCTCTTGTGATTAATGTGTTGACATACTAATTATCATAAAGTGACACTAACAGTACGATACTGAAATTTTAACTTGCATACAAACATTTGCATGTCAAAGATATTTCATATGCAGTTCAATTAGACTGATTAGAGGTGGATCAAAAGAGCTGCCATTATTTTTGAGAGTGTGAGCTAAGCCATGCATTGTAAATTGTGCAATTAGAGATGGCACCCATTCATTTAGGTAAAAGTGAACAACCCAGCCCAGTAAAAGTGGTTAGAGTCCACATTGAAAGGTTAATGTCACATGGAGTGGCCTATAAATATAAAATAAATATAAAATTTTTATAGCATTATAATCAGTTTAATAACTCAAAAGAATGCAGCGTACTATTTGAAAACTACTACAGTTATTTACAATGAGGTAGAGCAGATATGCGATCAACTTTGCTGTATGTTAGATTTTTTACAGACAGCTGATAATAATCTTGTGTGAGTAGGAAAATAGTCTAAATCCAACTATAATTTAAGTTAGTGATATTAAGAATTTTTAACAACATGCTCCAGTTATCCATCTATTTTTTAGACCAGCCAACCTACCAAGACTATTAACATATATCCGTGTAAATAAATAAGAATTGTATCTTTACACTAATACAATAACCTTTCTGAATTAACTTTATGTTTGAATATGATTTAATAACATAACAACAAAAAAGTAAGGCTAGCCACTTAAATCCAATAATTGGAAGGTTGGTGGTTTGATCTCTGGCTGCTCCAGTCTGCTTGTCAAAGGGCAAGATACTAACCCCAAGCTTCTCCTGGATGCGTTCATTGGAGTATCAATGTATGTAAATGGGTGAATAAAGCATGCTGTATAAAATGCTGTGAGTGCTTCAGTAAAGTAGAAAAGCACCACTGGGATTAAATTAAATTAAATTAATTAAACATGATTAAAAACAAACAAACATTAAAAACAACTAACAAACAATATCAGTAAAATTTATTCAGAAAATGTGGGAAAGCAAACCCAGTACACCAACCAAGAGAAAGATTCACAACAATGCTCAAAGGGGACAAATGTCCTTATTTAGTCCTAAATAAGGAGTAAGGAGTATAAGAAACTTTTAATTTGTTTGTACCCTTAAAAGGTAAATAAATAATTTGTTTTGTGTCTGCGGTTTTTACTTTTCACCTGGCTGGCAATTGCCTCCAACCTTGTTCCCTGTGTATCCGTGTGACATACGGCCAGGACTATTAAATACAAAAGAAAAAAGAAAACAAAATAAAAGTGACAACAAAAAGTGAAAAATTGAATGACCTGCATCCTCTAATGTCTCCAAAAAGGTCAGTGAGGACTGTCTCTACCTCAACATCTTTGTACCGCTGGATGTGGACTTGAGCTCTCCTTTGCAGAGCCACCTGCCTGTCATGGTTTGGATCCATGGTGGAGATTTCATTGCTGGTTCTGCCTCCAAGCCTCTGTATGATGGACGTTTCATTAGTAACTTTACCCACAATGTTGTTGTAAGCCTGGAGTACCGACTGGGTAAGAAAGATCACGTTTAAATGGGCCTATTAATGTGTAATAGAATCTCAATGCCTGTGTCACTTTATGACCCCACTTCAAATTTCACTGTGCACGCAGGGATAAAATTCAGATGAACTTTAGCAAAGGCATCAACAAGAAACTCGTGGAATCACTTAGTGAAAATAAGAATTTACTTATTACACAGAGCATGTTTTGTGTCAGTGTGTAAGACAGTACGAGACTCAATAATATGTGTGTGCCACTTTAAACTGAACGAGCCTGTTGGTAATTACTCTGCTTTCCTGCAAGACTGAAAACAGGAGCACTGATGTGTGAACAGTAATTTGGAGCTTGGAGAAAATGAATGTCTTACCTGAGTCAATTATGTCTTGTTGATCATGTGAAATCCTGCATGATTGAAGGTGCATTTGGGTTCCTTGTGTCGGGAAAAGATCCTCACACATCAGCTGCAGGGAATTATGGGATCCTGGACCAACAGGCTGCTCTTCTTTGGGTCCAACAGAACATTGCTGTGTTTGGAGGAGATCCCGCCAAGGCAAGCGAGCACACAGACACATGCCCACACCTAGGATAATAATTTCATAATAAGGCATTTATTAATAAGGCACAATATTGTGTGGGGATATTGTAATGTATTGTAATGTAACAAAACAAAGGACAAAAGAAGAAAAAAGGGAAAATGACCACAATGGAAGACATGGGGTAAATCATGAAGCAATTACTTCCAACAATTAAAGATACTTATTGTAAACTTTCTGCTCAGAAGCTCAGACCTATTTTCTCAAATTCAGTATAAACATTTAAAGAGGGTTATCTCAGAGGGGAAAGAAGGAAACATTTCCAAATTTGACAGCTTGCTTAGTTTGGTTTAGACCAAACTATCTTATTACAAATACAGCATCTTAATTAACCTTCTGCTATTTTAAACCCTCCCACTTCTTTTAATCCAACTTTGTTCTGATTGGTTGCCCATCACAAACAAAAGACGTCTTGATGCATGCTCAATCATCCAACCTTATAAAGATTGGAACAGCAATCAGGTGCCCTTAGATGGTCATTTTAAGGATATCTGTTTTCAGTGACATCATCTGACATTACACCAAGAGTAGAAAGAGACAGAGTAAAAAAGAGTAGAGTGGAGCAAGCAAGAGTAGAAACATCTGTGTTTATCTTGAGATTTCACTGAGATTACACGGTGATGGTAGAAACCAAGTAGCACTGGAAACTAATGATGAATGGTGAATGCTCTTATGACATTGTGTTGTAGGTTTGCTGGTGTGGTTGGGATAATTGTCCTCGTGTAAGACCAAGGCCAAACTTTAGTTCTTAGACTCACTTTTGTCTCTAGATTACTACTAGATTAAACAGAAAAGTTCATGGTTAACTCAATACTTGCAATGTCCCCAGCTCTTGTGTCTGCAAAATAAGCTCAAATGATCACCCCTCTACCACCGTGCTTGACATTGTGTTTGAGGTTTTTGTGCTGATATGCTGTGTTTTGTTTGTTTGTTTTTACCAAACATGTTGATGTCCATTATAGCCAAATATCTACACTTTGGTCTCATCTGTCCAAAGGGCATTGTTCCAGAATTCCTATGTTTTTTTTTTTCAGATGCAACTTTGCAATACTAAGCCATGCTATCATGTTCGTTTTAGTGAAAAGAGGCTTTCTCCTAGCAGCTCTTAATAATCATTTATCATTATCATATTTAACATGCTAACTGAGGCCTGTATAGTAAGCTACATTTTGGCTTAATTTTTGTTAAATAAAAAATGACATGGTGTAATATGTCATAAGCTCAGATGTTGCTCATCTGAGCTTATTTTATCTCATTTTCTTTTACCTGGTAGGGAATTTCTATTAAATCCTGATAAGTTAAGCTTTTTTCACTCAAATTCTGGTCGAGTCAACCCCAAATTACAAAGTGAATGAATTTAGTCCATTATGCTATATAATACTATACATCTATAGTATTATATAGCACCTCTTTAAGTTTCCTCCTTCAAGGAAACTTAAAGAGGTCCAGAAGCTTTTCGTTCCGAGCTCCCTAGACTACGATGACCTGGATGTGTAATACATTTACTAAGCCCAAGTTTCACTATTCTGTCTGTTCTGTTCGCATTTCCTTTGATATAAAATTAATATCTTTTGCAATATTAACAGAAATGAAGTTAAAGAATTTTAAGTAGCAACATTTTCTTTTTTAAATCAGGTCACAGTATTTGGGGAGAGTGCAGGTGCTCAGTCCGTAAGCCTTCACCTGATGATCCAAAGCAGCAAGCCTCTGTTTAAACAGGCCATCCTGCAGAGCCTGCCCTTCTCCATCCCGCTGAAGACCAGGTGAGGAACTAACAGCTCAGGGCAATACTGGGTATGGATGTGAGATAGATGCATGCTTTGATGGAAAAATTAGTATGGACTTTAAAAGACACCAAGCTATCCAAACGTTAAACCTGAGCATTAATCAGATAGATTACATGAAAGATCATGATCACAATTCAAGAGGACTTCAATCTGAACTACAATTTAGTTTTTTCTGCATCTTTCCTAGACACGATGCCCTGAAACTGGGAAAAGACTTTGCTAAACAGACGAACTGCTCTGTGAGCGACTTTGTCTGCCTGCTGTCTCTCACTCCGCAAGCCATCCTGACCGCCCAGATGAAAACAAGTAGGATGCCACAAACCCCAGATTTAGAGCAACACTCATTGCTGGCCACACATTACATAAAGAAGCAGGATATAGTATATTTGTCTGCAAAAGACTGTGAAAACATGTTCATACTGCGATACTTGGAAACAAAATCATTGTGACTGAATGAGCCTTTAAAGGGGAAATTAGAGTAATTTTACTGTCTAACAGCAAGGAATGAATTTGATATATCTGCAGACCTGACACTGTTATTGTGTGTGCCTATGCGAAGCAAACATATTAATCTTTCTCAGGCCATTCATTTGAATGACATTCTTTTTATTATTCTTATTATTATTCTCCTTCTTCCGTCTGGAATTTTAAAGTGTAACTCACCCCACAGCTTTGAGCCATGCTTCATATATGTCATTTAATGTTGGGAATGGTGTGCTATGACTTTTGGTAGTTATTACTGTTATAGTGTTTGAATTATTAATCTTTTTACGCTACTTTTCCCCATTCAAATGGATTGGACCACTAAGTTTTACTTTTGCGGAGTGACCGATAACGGCAAATATGTCATGTCTTCATAAATCGAGCACACATTTGAAGTTTACACAGCTACATTCATGCCTCAAAATATGTTAAAAGTTTATTTTGTGACCCACAAAGACCAATATTACAACGAAGTACCTGCCGACCGGTTAGGTTTCACTTCCACTTTCGCGGAGTGACCGAACTCGGCAAATATGTCATGTCTTGCTCAATCGAGCACGTCACTGCAAAAAATCAAAATCTTACCAAGTGGATTTGTCTTATTTCTAGTCAAAATAATCTCATCACACTTAAAATAAGAAACAATCGGCTAAAGAGTAGCATCTCAGTGAGATATAGGAACTTGTTTTTAGACACTGACTCTTGAAACCAGAGAATTTTCACTTGTTCCATTGGCAGATTTTTCCCACTTAAAACAAGATATTTTTGCTTAAAATAAGTGGAGGTTACACAGTGTAGCTGTTTAAAGTTAAACAGCTACATTCACACCTCAAAATATGTTAAAACTTTATTTTGTGACCCACTAACGGCAATATTACAAGGAAGCACATGCCGCGGGGCAGAGGTGGAAAGTAACGAATTACATTTACTTGCGTTACTGTAATTGAGTAGTTGTTTTGTGTATTTGTACTTTTCAAAGTCGTTTTTCAAGTCTGTAATTTTACTTTTACTTAATATATTTTTAAAAAGTATTGTACTTTGCTACGTTTTCAATCACACCTGTTACTGAGTAAATTAAAAAAACAATAACAAAATAAAACATTGCGCTTCGTAAATACTGCAGTGAATTATGGGTAGTAGAACAAATTGACGCCAAGGTCACGATAAAGATGGAGACGGAGTCTGACATCGGTGGTATGGATCCAATGAAAAAAGAAACCTCGTCAAATTCTGCTGACACTGAACTCGAAGAAACCGATGTGAACCCCTGGTCGTATTTAAGAGACCATTTTGGCTTCAAGTGGAAGAAAGGCATCAGCTTTATTATGTAGTGTAAGCTGTGTTTGCCCAGAGAGACCGAGTTAGCAGCTTTTAAAAATTCCACATCAAACCTGCGCAAGCATGTAGAGGTAAGTTAAATTAAACTTGTACCATTATGGTAGCAAAAAGGCTGTGCTCAAGTTAATCACATTAAGTTAAGACATCTGTGAAGAACACGGCTAACGTTGGTTGGTACTAGCAACTTGCTGTTATCGGTCATGTTGTTGTCCACAAAACTTAAATTTTTCTTTACTGGATTGGTAAATTGCCAAAAGAATTTGTGTTTTTCCTGTTTGTTAATAATAATAATAATAATAATAATAATAAATTTAAAAAAAATTGTTAAATGAAAGAAAGAAGCGGCTACTTTCTTACTTAACCCACATATGTTCACACTGCAGGCAAAAGAATAACAGCGCTCACTTGCCTTAGATTAGTCAAAGGCAGCTGACTTCTGTTACTTGTTAATTAGCACTTGCAACCTCCCGTTAACTAGCCTGTTACTGTCCAATTAAAAAAACACGAGGAAATCACAGGCATTGTTTTGCTTTATGTCATACAGACTGAGTCCTGCTGAAATTGCTTTCCTGACTGAGTACTGAGTAGTGAATGTGTTAAATGCAGAGAGCAAATTTCACTGCCTTGTACTGTAACAATGTGCAATGACAATAAAGTTGTGTTTCTTCTTCTTTATGCGTCTACTGTACTGTGATGAAGCCTGTGGTGAAGGCTTTAAACATCCTTCAGTCTGAGACCAATACGCATATGGGGAGGCTCCTTCCAGTGATCTTCCAGCTAAAAGCTGAATTCAGCAGACTGGAGACCTCCACCAAAATGTGTCTCCCACTCATCAGAGCCATTCAGGATGGTGTCCAAAAGCACTTTGGTGGGATGATGGAAGACCTTGAACTGATTGTTGCTGCAATCCTCCTTCCAAAGTTCAAGACCACCTGGAGTGAGAGGCCTGATATCATAGAAGGTCTGATTTCATTTAATATCATGCAGTAATCATTTGTTTCTTATGAATTTCAATAATTAATTAACTAAATTAACTATTAATTAAATAAAGTACAATAACATGCACCTTTCTACAAAAACTGTAGTTTTTGTAATTCATGCACTATAATAAACTCTTGTTGCCTCATTTATCCAAAGTTAATTGTCAGAAATATTTAATGTGTTGTGTATTTGTCATTCAACAAGTCTGATCTATGTGAGACAACGCCTTGAGCAGATGGCAGAGGCTGGGGTGGAGCAAGTCAAGCAACATTCATCAGATGAAGAAGGCTTCTTGTTTTCGATGAAGTCCAAAAGGCCACAAGGTATAGGGGAGCTGGATGGTACCTTGCCTGTCTCGGACAAGATGGATCTGCTGAACTCATTTCCACACATCAAAACACTTTTGATGCGGCGTCTCTTTAGCTGTGCTGGACTACTGTTCACTGTAAAGCGAGCAAGGATGAACTCTACTAACTTTGAAAATCAACTGGTCCTCAAAATTAAGAGGAAGTTCATAGAGTAACACTCTAGGATGGCCACAAAGGAACTTTAATCTAGAGGTACAGTAGGGCAGGGCCAAGTTAAAATATTTAAAAACAGTTTTATAGCAGCTGCTGTACAGTTCAGTTCAGCACTTGTTCTCTTATTTGACAGTTTAGAATACATTCTCGTGTAAAAAAAAATGATATGGTTTTGTATTGAAAACATTGTGATACCTGACAGTTTGGTTGGTTGGTCGGTTTGGTGACCATTATCCATTTTGATGTATAGATTTGCAGTTTAACTGCCATTGCACTTTAATTTGTAAAGGTTTTCTTTTAATTAAAAAACAACTGAGATTTATATCCCATTGTCTTTTTTGCACCACTCAGAAGAGGCTGTCCTCCTGCTGACAAAAAAGTAACTATGTAACTTTTACTTTGAGTACATTTTAAATGAGCTACTTTTTACTTTTACTTGAGTAAATTTTTAGATGGGTAATTTTACTTGTACTTGAGTAAAATTTCAGCAAAGTAGTAGTACTTTTATTTGAGTAAAATATTTTAGTACTCTTTCCACCTCTGCCACGGGGTTACCCAGTTAGATTTCACTTTCTCTCTTATGGCAACACTGCATTGGTGGAGCGTTGGCTCCATCTAGTGGTACGGCCTGTGTACCTTTGTCCTCCACACGTATCCCAAAACGTCACAGCACATGGGACAGGCAACCTACACTGATTGGCAGTAGCATAGGCACACATAAAATTTTTTCAGAAATTTTCGCTCTCTGATCTGTATCACTGTGATTACATCATCGACAGCAATTTTCAGGATGTGTGAACTCATGGTTATAGCTGATAATTGAGGCAGGACAATGCACTGGAGAAGAAATTTAGTTTTAGACTGGAAAGCTCAAACAAACACAAACAAATCACATTAATAGGATTTTTTTTTTTTTTTAGCTTTTATAACACTGCATTGCTTAATATTGTTTTTTTTTTTTTCCTTTGTGTTTTAACTTGCCAATCTGTTTTTGATCCCAGGTTCCAAGATATTGAACCCATTTAGGTTTCTGGAGGTTTTTGAGACGTGGGGTCCATATATTGATGGGAACTTAATCAAAGAGCAGACTGTCACTGCCTTTCAAAAGGGGCACTGGCAGAAAGAAAAGCAAATACTGCTGGGTAAGAAAACACAGCAACACTCAGAAACATGTACAATAAAAGAAACCACATTGTATTCTTCTTATTATTATTCAGAATTTATATTTTATTCTCTCAGCTGTTTGCTTTCTGCTTAACTACCACTGGTTCTTGTTAGACGACTAATTGATATGAAAATTCCTACATCATAACCAAGCTGAAGGCAATGTTTATGAGCTATTTTTAAGTCAGAGATAATCAGAAAGTCATTGGGGAAAAAGAATCACAGCACGTTCACAGGCAACATAGATATCTACTTGTTTTTTTAGAGTAATGTTGTTTTCTGTCCTGCAGGTACAACATCCGAGGAGGGGGTTCTGTTTGTGAATGGGGTCTTCAACAAGCCAGTCTCCACAGTGGAGTGCAGTGTGTACATCACAGCCATCTTTAAACAACACACCCTGCAGATCCTACACAAGTACCTGCCCCTGTACAGGGATGCTGACCACAGAAATATGCTGGCTCAGGTAAGAGGAGTTTAATAGTCTTTTTAGTGTTAGCATTGCTCTTAAATTGGAAAAGATTCTTTTACATCACCATGGAGGAAGGTCCTACTCTTTTTTGCAGAATTCATTTAATTCAGCCATGATGCGAATGGATGGATGGATGGATGTTTTCAAACTTAAATGGGCTGTTTAAAATCCTGCCAAAGCATTTAGTCATTTCCTTCAGCACTTTCTGACTTGAGAGTCTTGTCTTGTCTTGTAGCAGTAAAGCAGCTCCAGATCACCACACTACCACCACCATGTTTGACTATTGGTATGATGTTCTTTTAATGAAATGCCAGAGATAACTGGACACAAAACTTCCCAAAAAGTTCAATTTTTGTCCCATCAGCCCAGAATATATTTTCACAAAAGTCTTGGGGATCATCAAGACTTTCAGCAAATGTGAGTTGAGCCTATATTATTCTTTTTAGCTGTGATTTCTGTCTTAGAACTCTCCCACAGATTACATTTTTGCCAAGTATCTTTCTGATTGTAAATGATGAACACATTGACCTTAAAGGGAACCCTGACTATTATGACAAGTTACTCTAAATATGTTACAAATGATCTCCACTACATAAAAACATACTTCAAAATAACTACAATGTTTTTGTTATTCATTAAAACTTTGTTATTAAAAAAGGTTTTGGTGCCGTGGCAGCTGCCATGTTTTTGCGCATACAATGCATTCTGGGACGATGACGTATATAAGTTGTCGTATCAGCTACGTAGTAAAACGAGACAGTAAGAATGTAAACTATATGTCATTAAAATCTCTCCACGCCTCATCTACCTCTATACGATCAGTAGCTGCATCTTGAAATCCTGTATATTACTGCACATGATGGGATGACTACGTATGCTAGCCAGCCAGCCCACCAGGTAAACTGTCGATACAAAGCATACCTGTAAGATCTTAAAAAAAAAAAAAAACTATAGACTACTCATTTATGCTTTTTGTCTTAACTGGTAAAATACAAAAGTACCAGCACAATACCGGTCATGGAGGCTAACGAGGCCTGACCAAAGAAGGATTAAGAGATACGGCTTCAAAGTTTTGGTGCACTGTGACACATGGAGGATCTGTAAAATAACGATATCGTAATTTCACTGTATAATCCATCCATCCATCCATCCATCCATCCATCCATCTTCTGCCGCTTATCCGGGGCCGGGTCGCGGGGGCAGCAGCCCAAGCAGAGAAGCCCAGACCTCCCTCTCCCCAGCCACCTCCTCCAGCTCATCCGGGGGAACACCAAGGCGTTCCCAGGCCAGCCGAGAGATATAATCTCTCCAGCGTGTCCTGGGTCTGCCCCGGGGCCTCCTCCCGGTGGGACATGCCCGGAACACCTCACCCAGGAGGTGCCCAGGAGGCATCCTTATCAGATGCCCGAACCACCTTAACTGGCTCCTTTGGATGCGGAGGAGTAGCGGCTCTACTCTGAGCTCCTCCCGGATGGCCGAACTTCTCACCCTATCCCTAAGGGAGAGTCCGGCCACCCTTCGGAGGAAGCCCATTTCCGCCGCTTGTATCCGTGATCTCGTTCTTTCGGTCACTACCCACAGTTCGTGACCATAGGTGAGGGTAGGGATGTAGATCGACCGGTAAATCGAGAGCTTCGCTTTTACACTCAGCTCTCCCTTCACCACAACAGACCGATGC
>VURO01025712.1:3103-19099 GCA_015108175.1 Pelvicachromis taeniatus
TTTTGGTTGAACTTCGTCGGACTTGATTCTGTCGAAGAGGACTGGATCCTGTTACAGTTTGGAGTCTAAAATTAGGGAGGCACCCCAACTGCAAATGACGCAAGAGGGCTAAACTGGACAGTCTAGTCGTCTCTGTGTGTCAATGACAGCGGGACTCAGGGCCATGGAGACCTTCCCTACAACTTTGCTGTTATTGATGACATGGAGGGTATTTTTAGCTATTGTTGTCATCTTTCCGTAACAGCCCAGCCGCGGCGTTCAGTATAAAGGACTCTTTCAAAATGCAGTTGTACAACAGTGTGCTGACACACTACCCGAGGTCGTCTCGCAAAGTTACAATAACTTTGTCGACCGCTTCTGCGCGTTTGAACGGGGCAAGTTCCTCTGAGAGTGACAGGCCGGGATTTACTCAACCAGACGCAACTTCGGCGACCAACGGTGATCCGGTGAGCGAGCCTGTGTCTTCCGCAAACATGCCTGCCTTGTCGTGTTACGAAGCGTCAACCATGAGGCCAATTTACTTCACCTCGACTGCTGAAATTTTAATCCGGAGACCTGATGGAGTGGAGAGGTCGGTGCCTGTGCATATTATGCGGGAGTCCAAAGCCAAACCTCCTTCTCCAGACTCTCGTACTGCTGAAACTTTCCTCTGTAATGACTGCGACCCTGATGTGATAGTGGACTTGATAGATCATTTGAGCAATGGGACAGATGAGCTTTTCCCTGACTGCCCAGAACTCACTGGAAATCAGCATACCAACAGCAACAACACCAGTGGACCCAGACTAGAAGAATACAAGAGGATGGTGGAAACTTCAGGTGGGGATGATGGTGTTTCACTGACTTGTACCCCCTTACGAAGCGAGGGGTGGGCTTCATTGAAAGACGAGGAGCTGGTTCCCCCCAAGGCAGTACTGCCCAAGGGTCTCATAAAAGAAGACTTTAGTTTAATGAGCACGGCCAAAGCGGTTCCAGCATCAGAAGAGAGACGGGCTTTTGAGCTCAGTGTTCTGCAGGAGTCTCCTCCACACAGAGTCCAGGAGAGAGGGGAGATCAACGACAAAGTTGCCCGATACCTGGCTGAGGTGGAAAAGCAAAACAAGTACCTTCAGGAGAGGCAGAAATACAGGTATCAAATCATTCCAGATGGCAACTGTCTGTATAGAGCTGTGTCTAAAGCCACATACGGGGACCAGTCGAGACATGCGGAGCTGAGGGAGCAGACGGTGCACCACATCGCCGACCACCTTGACGAGTTCAACCCCATCATTGAAGAGGATGTGGGGGAATTCCTGATCAATGCAGCGCAGGATGGCGCTTGGGCCGGTTACCCTGAGCTTCTCGCCATGAGCCAGATGCTGAATTTCAACATCCACCTCACAACAGGGGGCAGCTTGGAGAGTCCCACTGTTTCCACCATGGTGCACTTTCTTGGAGAGGAGGATCCTTCCAAACCAGCTATCTGGCTGAGTTGGCTGAGCAACGGTCACTATGACGTTCTTTTGGACAGATGTCTGCCCAACCCAGAGTACGAGGACTGGTGCCGAAACTCGCAGATGCAAAAGAAACGGGACGAGGAACTGGCAAAGTCGATGGCAGCCTCGTTATCCAAAATGTACATTGAGCAGAATGGTTCTGTGTGAATAAAATAGAATGCATTACAGAGGAATGGAGATGAATGGTTCTGCTTTGTTTCTACGTGCTTTAAATTATTATTTTTTAAGGATTTTTTTAAGGAGCAAAAAGACGTGCAGTGCACATACTTTGGTTCATGTCTGTGCCAGCGTTTTTAAATTAGCGCTAGTTGTCTCTGAAAGAGTTTGACAGTGTGTGAGTCTGTTCTTGATTGTTTGGGTGATGTTGACATGAGTGAAATTCTCTAATGCTGTTCAGATGTGGCTGAGTGCTTTTGGAGTGTACTATTTGTATTTGCCCTTTCTCAGCTGACCAGTTATTATTATTATTATTATTATTATTATTTTCTCGTGCTTCTCATACTTTGGCAACTGCCAATATTTTCAGACAAAGAAAAATCTGGTTTGCATTTTCCATGTGTTTTTGCTACTCATTTGCACAAAATTCCTCTGAGAGTAGTTCACAGTGCTAGGTTTGTGTCTGCAAGAATGATTCGGTGGTTCATTTTCTGTTATCCAGACATTTGACAAAGAATTTCAAAATAAAGTTAAGAAAAAAACAACACACTAACAAGTGGCTTCATTTTTCATTTACATCCTCGTTGTCCCGCTATTTGTTTATCGCCTACATTTTCATAAATTTGTTATTCAGCTTCAGCGATGTCCACTATTTCATCTTAGGTGTAAGGCAGTTCGTAACCACCACGTTACCACCACAGTTCAAGCTGCAGTCATCCTCCACTCACTGGTGTTCTAAAGTGAAAAGTGATGTTGGGAATTTATTACATGTAGTGACCCTGCTGCCTCTCATTTAGGTCAGACTGCAGAACTCGGTGTATTAAGGGACCGCGGCTTCAATACACAGAGTACAAGGGAATGTGCTCTGTGTACTGAGCTATGTTAGAGCTTAAGTAAAGGGTGCACAGTCACGGTATAGGCCAAAATGTCATTTCTGCTGTAATTGTTTCGGGTTCTTTTTTTAAACTGTAGATTCTGCTTGATTTCCTCCAAACTATATAAAAGGAAAGCAAAACACGCACATGCAGCTTGCAAATAATAAAAGCTAATCACAACATATGGATGTGTTCATATTGTAATAATACTGTCCTTTTTTATATTTTACATTAATGTTGTATTTAATGTTGTCAATACACTTGCCAGTCACTTCATTAGCTACATCTGTTCAGATGCTTACAGGCACAAATATCTAATAATCAGCACCTGAGTGCATTTAGGCATCTAGACATGATCAACAACCTGCTGAAGTTCAAACTGAGTGTCAGAATGGGTAGAAGTGTCTATGAACGCGGCATTTCTGCTGGTGCCAGACCGGCTGGTCTCGGTATTTCAGACCTGCTTATCTAATGGGATGGGATTTTTGGGGGCTTACAGAGAATGGCCCGAAAGAGAAAAAAGTCGAGTGAGTTTAAGTTCTCCAGCCAAAAAGGCCAGAGTTTGGAGGAGAAAGGCCAAGGAAGGAAATGCTACAGTCACATCAAATAACCCCTCATTACAACCGAGATAAAAGAACATTTCTAAATGTGCAACACCTTGAACCTCGAAGAAGATGGGCTGCAGCAAACAGAAGACCACACCGGGTGTTACTCCTTTGAGTTGAGAACAGCTAAAAGTTACACGGGCTCACCAAAATGAGACACAGCAGAAAACTGGAAAAACATTGCAATGAACAAATGCAATGAATCCCATTTTCTCTTGCTACTGCTGTTTGGTGTTAACAACATTAAAACATGGATCCATCCTGCCTTGCATCAAAACTTCTGGCTGGTTGTGTAATGGTGTGGGAGACGTCTTCTTTGCACACTTTGGGTCCATGAGTACAAACTGAGTATCATTTAATTGCTGCAGCCTACCTGAGTATTGTTACTGACCATGTCCGTCCTTTTATGATCACAGTGAGCCCGTGTACTGTTTCTTGAACATGACAAAGCTATATAGAGAAACGGATTCAGCTGCTTTTTAAAGCCATATGTGTAATTTATGAAACACCCGTGTACTGATAATTATTGCGCCTTCCTTCCGTTAGGTGGCACTGTATGCTCCCAGATGCTCAGACAATGTATCAATATAGGTATTTGTTTTCTTTTATAAACAGATTACAGCGTTGGATTATCGGATACAATGCGCAGAGTTAACGTGACTGCGCAGTGTTGTTCATAAATGTGAAATGGCATGTTTTGGTATCACGAGATGCGATGACTGGGAGAAATGGTGGAAGAGTCGCTTGTTAAAGTTTTACATTGATAATTCATAAGACCACCCAAGTTAGATTTTGAACACTGATTAAGAGCTTTTTGACTCTGGCAGCTGGAAAATGTTTGTTCGAAGTGTCCAAAAATATGATACGTGGTATGTGAATCCAACATTGTTATATTTGTACAGCCGCCGATTTAAACTTTATTATGAGGTTATTAAGGATTCTTTACAGTGGTGACGTAACGCTGCAGTCGTCGTCATTTTTGTGTGTGGGGGGGAAAAAGTTTTATGATTCTTAATACGGGGGGAGGGATAGTGCCTCTCCCTGCTCTTGCGAGTCTTCACCAGGCTTCTTAGAGCAGAGGGGCAGGTGAGAGTTGGAGCGAGCTGGCTGCTTCACCGCAGTACTGGCACACAGTCAGCTCAGAGACGCACAGGGGGCAGAGGGAAAGTCATCCACGGACGCCCCTCTCCGGTGTGTAGTGTCGAAAGATTCCCACGCGCAACACGGACGGCGACGCGGTCACCTCGACGCGGTGAAGCCTCCCCACCCCACCAGCCCCCTGCTCGGAAGTTGGCTGATACTTTTAAAACAACACAGAGAAGAGCGGTGAAGTCCTGGAGCTCTGACCCAAGAGCCTGTAACAGACATGTCGGGACACCGGGTGCAATTCGCGGACCTTCCTCCGAGTGATCATAAAGGAAGTCCCAAATCTCACAGTAAGAACAAAATATATATCTACTGACCTTGTCATTATGCGTAAAACTTTGCAGGAAAAACTAAAGATGCCGCGTTTAAAGTTTTCACTCACAGTTAAATAATGCTGTTGCTTAACTTTCGTTACCCAAATAAATCCGTTACATTCTTGCTTTTCTTGTATCCTGTATGTGGATACATACAGGATGTAGCGCTGTCTTGCATTGTATTACACTCTTCTTCATGATGGAGTTATCAGCAAAACAAAATACAGGCAATTCTCGATTGTTAAATGTCTCTATATTTAAATATGACACGTTAAATGCTGCCTTTTTTGCCTTAAATAGGGTAATATTTTTTTCTTGCTCGTTGATATCTATGTTATTGTCTTACTGCACATGTTATATATGAGTGACAGTGTGTGGCCTTTGTGTTGACCCCCAGTGTGATCCCATTCAGTCTCCACTCAGGACACTTATCTGAAGTGGCAGTTGCCCTTTGCGTGCTGCAGCTAACTTTTTCTCCTCAGGCCTCCTCTCATTGAGTGTCGTGCTCTGTCTTCAGTAAGGTGACACTCAGGTTGGGGTGCATTTATTGACCACTACAACTCACAGTATTAAAAGCACAAGGCTAATGGCTGTAGAACTGGGGACACAGATTTAGTGCTCTTTATTGCTCCGCTGGTTTAAAGGCGTGCTTCTGATTGCACTTGAGGTGTGACAGAGTCAGCTGTGCTCGCCTCTGCTGCTGTATGCTGCAGTGTATGCACTCCAGCATGAGACACAGCTCATCTCCATGGTGACAGTTTGAGTGACAGAGCACGTGAATACGGATGCAATGGAAAATTGCCAGTTTGCTGCGAACCCCTCCAGAAGGGTGGCATCTATAGCACACTGTGGTTCCACAACGGCACATGTGCACGGCTTGGGATTTGTATCTTCGATGGCAGCTGTACTAAACACCACGATGTGTGTGTTTGTGTCACTTTCAGTAGTGTGCACGTGAACAGCAGAAGCGCTGATGTTGTATGCAGGTTAGGCTCAGCTTGTATGCAGGGCATGCTGGGTTTGATGGTGGAAGGACACAACAGCAGCTTCAGCAGCAAACTACACATTCTGACTCAGCCCATCCATGTTTTTTTGTGGGGGGTGGGGGTGTTTCCCCCTTCTTACTTGGAACCAGGTGATGGTGGGGTCAAGTTTCAGGCTCTTCTCTTTCTATGATATGCACACGTGCAAAACATCCACATCCAACATGAGCAACTTGACGAGTTTATTGCGAGTAATCATCTCTCATTCAAACATTGTATTAGCAGCATCAAATTAAAAAGAAAAAAAGAGTACCTGCATAGCAGCAGAACAGCAAATCATCCATCACTCTGTTCATTTTCACAGCTATAACAGCTAATGATCTTGGCATCATATAGAGGGAACATTACAGCAGATGCGAATATGTCAACTCACATTACTGGTACTGAGGAAGCATTGTTGCTTTTGCTGCTGTGCAATTTGCATGAGTCAAAGAAGGAATCAGCAGTATGTTTTTGTCGACATTGTCAAAAATACACTGTTGTTGCTGCAGCGTTTCTGCCCTGGATTTATCTTTCCGAAAACAGGCAGCATTGTGGCATCTTTCTTCCTCAGTTATTTTATATTCATAAGGTTTGCTTTGCTATCCAAGCAGACTTTTCAGTTTAAAAAAACTGTTTATGATTGCAAGTTATTCCTTCAGTTTTTAGAATTATTGAGAATCTGTGCATGATAGCATCAGTTTTATCATACATATTATCCACTGGGGTGTGTACATACAACGGAAAGTATGTAATTTATTTTAAAAAGCTCAACACATCCACCCCAGTGATCACTTTTGAGGGAAACTTAGGTTACTGAGCTGTGCTAGTGTGTATCAACAGCAACAGACATGTTTTCAGATGGATGTGGTCTTGAAGACAAGGTCAAGCACTTCGTTAGTCCATAGGCTAATGTGACTAATGAAAGTCACTAATGTTAGTAGGCCCACTAATTTTGTAGTTTTGTATCAGTGCCATCTTTTTGGTACTATCTTTAGCCATTATTATTATTATTATTATTATTATTATTATTGATGTTTGAAATGTAAATACATGGAACATTTTTCTCTGTATTATGCACCAAAATATGACTTTGCATTGTTGAAAAGAAGTAAAACACTTAATAGAACCTATACAAATTTCAATAATCAAAGAGTCCTTTAGATTTAACATTGAGGTATTACCATGATTTCTCTTTTGTCATTTAAAAAAAAATGTCACAATGTATATGATCAGCACATGCTTTTGAGTCAAAGACTTATCTCTGTTTTGAGGAGGATTAACTGTGAGTAAGATGGTGATATGTCTTTCAAAGAGCTATTATACCCTGGACAGCTGCACCCGGGACCATGGTGTGCATCATCTCATGTTTCCAACATTATTTGCAGATTATGTCAGCAGTCTTGGGTGGTGAAAAGAAGATATCTCCTTCTCGGTTCCCATCAAAAGTTCTTATACAAAGAGGTTCGCTTTACTATTCATCTCAGTCTTTAGCTACATCTTAGGTGGTCTATACCAACATGTTATGTCAACTAGTGCTGTTATGCTGTAAGACTTCCATGGTATAACAAACTATGACCTCCATATTCCACGTGGTATCGACAAAGCTTATAGTTAGGGCAGGATTGAGTGACCCCTGTTCTGGTTTCTTGTTTGCTATCTTCTCGTTCCCCTGACCACCAACTGGTTTTGGCAAATTGCTGCCCCTCCTTGAACCTAGTTTTGCTGGAGCTTTCTTCCTGTTGAAAAGGAGTTTTTCTTTCCCACTGTTGCCAAGCATTTGCTTCTAATAGATCGCCTGATTATTGGGTTTCTTTCTCTAGTATATTAGCATCTTTAATCCACAATACAAAGCACCTTGGGGTGACTGTATTGTGGATTGGTGCTATACAAATAAAGTTGAATTGAATGAACACCAAGAACAGGAAACGACTTGTTATGTGCAGCAGTGAATGCGATGTTATGTTTGCTGTAGTGTGAATGTGTTAAAACACTGCTTTAAATTAAAAGAGCAGGAGGACATCTCAACAAACATGGATAACCAGTGTTTCACATTTGCATGTTTAAATGCAATACCTTATCTGATCTTGCTTTAATTACTTTACTAAGTTCTGAAATAATAGATGGCAAAATTTGCTTCATATAATGTGAGAAGTTGTTTTTCTCGGATTATATGAGGAACACAATTTAATAACAACAGCACTGTAAAAGAAGATGGTCAAAGCAAATGAACCAAGAAATATGGAGTCATAATTAAAAGGGACCACACCGTGTTGTTTAATCCATTAGCCCATTAACTTTTTGTCAGGATGTTCATGGCGGCATGTTATCATACTTTTGGTCTCCATGTGATCGCCTTGGGAAATTGGCAAATGATGTGTTGGTATGATAATCCCAAAATATAATTCTTTACCAGCTCAGGAATGCAGGCAGTGTCTGTGCCAGTGTCAGGCTTTTGAAACCAGTGGACGACGCACTCTCTGCAGCTTTAAACACGCTGTGCAAACAAATCAAATGAATGTAAAGGTGAGGATGATGCATAGCTTTAATTTCCTCACACAGACTTTCTATCGATAGTTCACTTACAAGTATATTAACATAATCTTTGAGTGAGTGGGTGTCTAGTAAGGTGTGAAATGCCATATGTAGCGGGCTGATCAAATTTGGTAGTCACTTGAACGGACTCTTCTGGAAATGGCCAAGCTCCTGAGATGCTTAACAGCTGTTTTCACAGCGGATTGAAAGCGTGTCTCTTAGGGGCTCTTAAGTTTCTTAATAGAGTTAAACAAAGATTTAAGGGTATGCAGTGTCTTTATCTGCCAGGCAATAATATATTAGTGCTTATCCACCTTCAACTGGGGATGCTACTTTCTGACAAAAGGCTGTAATCTTGAGTTTATACCCACTGTGCTTTTTTTCTCCCCCCAAAATACTGATACAGCTTTATATCTAAGCTTATGAGCGCCATCAGTTTTAGACATTGAGACTGTTTTTAATACCGGTACTACAAAACTACTCAACATTTATATTTTTAAAGCAAGTTTAATTCATTGATATTAATAGGCTGTGCAGCACTTGTTGTCACAAAGGTATATGTCTTATTCAGTTGAGGTTTAATTCTGAACTCTGTTACATCATCCATGGACTTAAATACGAGGACACAGGAGTGTGGCATTATCTCTGACCTTGCAGTGCTTTTGATGGGAGCATCTCTTATCTGAATGACTACAAACTTGACACTAGGATTAGATCTTGAGCAACACATGTGCCAAGTTTTGAACAGAATGGTGATAGAGATTGGCAAAGAACAGACAGACACAACATAACATACACAACAGGTACAGCTTGTTGTCCACTACAGTTATAGATTTGGTGGTTTGCTCTCTGGCCTCACTACGAGCTGAAGTGTCCTTTGACAAGACGCTGACCAAGTCCCTCCCAATACCAGGCAAGGCCCTCATGTGAGAGCTCTGCCAGCATTGTGTGTGTGTGTGTGTGTGTGTGAAAATAGGTTAATGAGAAACACATTTTAAGCACTTTGTGAAATCCTTAAGGTTAAAAGGCATGACACAAGTACAGACCATTTACATACAGAGATTCCTTTATTTAACAGTGAGATTACATGTAATGTATGTGGAGTGCCTCAGTAGTGTGAAAAATTTCCATTTATGGTAAATCTTGTCAAATACACTTGTGTGTATTTGATCTTACATTTCATCCATTTTCTGCTGACATTTTCATGTTGCTCACTTTGTTCAACTTCAATGTTATTAAGGAAAACTCAAAGCACTCTGCTTCTCTATGTCTGAATATTGAAAAGGGGGAGAAAAAAAAGCAGCTAAACAGAAGCGTTGCATTCTGCTTCCTGACTTTTGAGTTTTTGTTCCATCATCACGCATTTGTGAGAAGGGCGAGTTAACATAAAGGTCATTTTTGAGAAATGAAGTCAAAGGGAAATATTGTTTTGAGAAGCCCCCCCCCCTCGTTGCCAAAAAAAGGAAATACCACAAGACGAGTGTGACTTATTGTACAGTAGATTGTGGCTAGAATTACTTTTGGTTGAGTCATCACTGCTGTCTCACAGAATGGCTTTGCATCATTAAACGTTGTGTGCCTAATGAATTATCCATCCTCTTCTGGCTTCTCTGTCTATCCAGCAGCAGGACGCTGATGTGCTGCGAAGAGGAACCAGATGTTTTCTCTCCTATTTTTTTTTTTATTCTGTTTTTTTAATGGTTCCCTCTCATGAGTTCCTTCCTAAAGAGGACGTAATTAAATATCTGCATTTTTCTCTCAGAAGCAGTAGAACTTTGGCAGTTCACGCAAAATTTCACAACCTCAGACGAGATAAATGGCAGGATAATGAAGTATACCTGTGTTCCACAGCAACAGCTACACACAGGCCGCTAAGCACGATGCAGTTAAAGCTCCTCATTGGCTCCTGCAGCTTAGAGCTTGTAGACTTCTCAACATTGTTGCTCCCGTCACTGAGTTTTCGGCGCTTGTGGAACGAGCTGAGGAGTAAACAAACACGTCTATCATGTTTATAGTCATCTTAAGTCTGGGAGGATGTAAGGCTTGATAGCACACGGGCAGGAAAGTACACTGTTAAAATGATGACTCCCGAAGCGCGCCATAGCTCTCTGCACAGCTGTCATTCATCCACCCCGAGCAGGGGTTTTTGAAATATCTGTACTTCTTTATTGCTGATTAGAGACAATCTGGTTGCGTTTCTGTGCAGTTGGAACACAGAGTGTAATAACATTCTTTGCATGTTCCTCCAAGCACTAATGATGCATGATATCAGGTCTTATGACATTTTTTTTTTAGCAAAGGGAACAAAAAATTGACTCGGACACAGATGAGTGAGAAGTCAAATAGCCTCTCCTTTGATGTTGCAGCGAGGTCATGTTCAAAGGAAAATATCAAATAGGTAAGCTGGGGAGAAAATGAGGCAGTGTTCATGTGAGTGAGGTTGTGTGGTGATGTTTAATATTAAGCGTGTGTCTTTGTGTATATGAGTGTACAGGGGTACCTGATAATTAGGCTTTTTTTGGGAGGGCCTTATCATCAAACTCCATGCTGATGATATGAAGTCACCAACTGGGATTTTAATGACTTTCCAAATCAATCAAAAGTTCTGGGTCACTGCCGCAGAGGTCAGCACACACACACACACACACACACACACACACACACACACACACACACACACACACACACACACACACACACACACACACACACACACACTCAGTCTGTACTTGGCAGCCAGTGAGGTGAGCTTGACGTCTTGACTTTGGGGTCATGAATGGCTGGTTTTATGTACGACATAGTTCCATATAATAGACATTGTAACACAGCCATTGAACAGGTTATTAATTATCACATCAAGCTGACAGCTATAAACTTATTGTGAGGTTTACAAAGTTGTTGTAGTGCATTCATTTATCAACACCTTCCTCTGTTTTTTCCTGTCTGACTTCCCCATCAGTGTTTATGGGCTGCTTTATGATTATAATTTCTCGACTGATTGATGCGCCTCACATATTCTCCATATTTGCCTGAACCATCACGACCCGAACATAACTTTGGTCCTGTCTCTGTCCAGACAGGATAACATTGAGCTGAGGTGATACAGTGGTTGATGAAATAGCGGAAAGATTAATGTGTCTGGGCCCTTGACGTACAGCCATGTAGAATATTTATTTTAAACACAGTGTCGGAGGGGAGTACCTGAGGGGTGCAGACTGACACACCTGGTTTGGAGTTGCTCTTCACTTCCTGGGTCACATCAGCCGTCACCTTTAAGTGCTTCAGGGGAAGAAACATCTGGTGGAGAGCCTGATGATCAATTCAATGGTTTTGGTTTTGGGACTTAGAAAAGAAGCTAGGGCCAGTGTGCTGGCATTAGCACACGTTTGGTGCATTAGAGCGACTTTGATAGCTAGCCTGTGGCGTGTTAGGTTAGATGGCACGTTTGTGGTAAGTTGTTTCAGCTTCAAAAGACCTTCTGCCTTCTTAAAATCTTTTTCAGTTGCTCTAAGTTTTCCTACAGCAACTCTTAGCTGATAACGTAATTAATCTTACACTTTTTATGTTTTCAAATTGCTATTTTTCCAGCTAAGGAGAAAAATAGCACAAAACACAAACAAGAGACTTTTTTAAATCTGTGAGAACCTGTACGTATGGAGATTTACAGGTTGGAAATGAGGTTAAAGGGAAACCACTAGTCGAGGAAATTTACACAACCCTGACACATTTATTTGTCTTTTGTGGACTGTCAGGATGAAATACAAGTCCAAGCATTGTGGTTTCTAGTGTTGCTGTACTTGCTAGTTTCCTACAGGTTTTTGAGCTTTTGTAAAGTTTATTTTTTTGTTGCGGTCATGACTCTCTGGGTCATTACTCATTGTTTCCCATTTGGTGGTGCTTCAGTTTCCACAAGCTTTCGTGTCTTCTGGTGATTTCGAACCAAGAGCACAGAGCTTCAAACACAAACAGCAGTTCGGTTGTCGCTTCTTTTCATGCACAGTTATTTGGCATTAGTTTGCCAATGCGTTTATATATTGAAACTAATTAATTTGCCTCTGATTACAAGTCCACTCAATTCCTTCTACACATAACTGTCCATGCCCGTTGACATTGCTGCTATATTGGGAAGTTGCTGACTAATTTGCATTTGCACATAACAGCAATGCTAGGCTAATAGCCTACAGCCTTATTTTTCTTTCTTCAGTGTACACTTGCAGTGCAAAAGCACGACAGGTGCTTTGCAACAGCTAGATCTCATTCTGTATCGGCTTGCGCGTATATCCAAATATGCCCTGAATGTTTGCAAAAACACTGTCACTAAGATTATTCATAATATGTAAAATATAATAATATAATTTAGCTGTTAAAAAAAAGGACATGAAAAAGTTGGCAGATATTTGCTGCTTGATGCACGCTGGCAGTGAAATCAGATATCATATCACACATCAGATAGAGGGATTCCTTGACTGCTAGGTCTTGCTCTAAGACATGTAAACAACAAAAACAAATGAAGGTGCTGTGTTAGGCTTTGGTGTTAAAAGACTTTGTAAGCACCTCTGGAGAATTTGTGTGATTATTAGGCTGCTGTTGGATATGTGTCAGGCTGAGAAACTCATCTATATTTAGACGTAAGACGTTTGCTCAAAAATCACTAAATACTTTCAGCTGTAACACAATGTTGTTCTTGGGTTTGATGTTTGACAAAGAATAAAAATAGCTCTTTAAGTGTAAGGACATGTGGCTTTAAAAGTGAAGAATTGGCTTTTAGATTTCTGTAGGGACCACACCAAAAAAAACCTTCAAAGCTGATATCTGGCACCTATATATGCATCTCTGATCTTTTTAAATCCCTCATGATCTTTAGCCTCAGATCCAAACTGACTCCTGAGCTACAGTGAACAGTTGAAGTTGGACATGCAAAGGTCAGCATAAACAAAAGTGACACAGCCATACAGTGTCTGTCACTTCCTGTTGGGTTAGATGTGCGTTAGTGTTCTGGAAGCCGGGGCAACATGTCTTAATGCCAGGTTTGTGTGGTGTCGTCCTCCTGCTGCTTGTCTTCATATCATTTTGGACCAAGTTGGTTATGGTTGGTATCAGTCTACCTGCGAGTCCACCTCAACACAGCTAGCTTCAGTGGTGCACACACTGTTGTCTTAGCTGAACATGTCCAGCATGGAGGGCAGGCTCCTTAAAAAATAGCAGCCTTGTTTTGCGGTGTGACATACAGCAGCTGCAAACTTCTGTGTGTGTCAATCTCCAATCTACCTTGGTTACTGGATGTACAACTGGTCTGCCAACTACTCCAACCTGGCACGACTTTCCGAACCACTCTGGCCTTACTCAAGTGCTGGTATTATGTTGTGTTATAAAATGAAATGGTTTTAGGAGACAGATACTCCACACTGCCGGAATAGACACCTGTACATAAAATAAACCCTAGAGGGGAAAGGTCAAAGGTAACTGGTTAGCAGCGACTGAACTCTTAAAATACGAGCAAAGGGATTTTCTAATAGTAGTCTTGGTTAAACGATAAGATAAAAAAACACAACTTGAAAAATATATTTGGGTTGCCATCCACCAAATACAGACTCTTTGTGGCTCTCTTTGAGCCTGCTTCTGTGTGAAGTTTCTTCCTGTTAAAAGTGGATTTTTCCTTCCCAATGTCACCAAGTTCTTGCTCACAGGGGGTAGTCTGATTGTTGTTGGTAACGTGTGCGAAATGATCTGGAAATAAACTTATTTTCATAAATCTTTCAGATTATTCTGATTACTATTATGCCCCAAAGATGTAAGTGATTCTCTCCCAAACCTGAAGACACTAACCTGCGTTCTGTTTATTTTCTGATCTTTTGCTTTTGCTTCATCTTCATCTTTCATCAGTAATACCAGAGAACAAGGAGCTCGTCTCTGGAATTACAACAGTTACATTTGTAAATCTGTTAACAGCAGCTAAGTACAGATTCGGGCAGAATCAAACTTTTAAAACAACGTTAGGTGGGGTCACATTTGTATGTTAAGTTTGTCATGTAGACATTCAAAATCTGCCTTCAATCCTTTGTAGTGACAGAGCTTTCAATTGACTCCACACAATTAATGCATTAGGAGCTGATTTGGTCCCAACTTCAAGAGTATCCTTCAGCACATGCTCCTCACATGGATACTGCAGCATGAGTCTTGGTATGTGGCGGGACGATTAGTGCGACATGTGGTCTCTGCGTGCATTGCCGTGCACCTAGATACAAAACTTGGGAGGCATGATAAATCTTGGGCATGTAAAGGAAAACCAGACAGCTGTAGTACATTTATTCTTGCATTCAAGCATGCATTCTTTAACCCTCAACATGGACTTGCGTGATTTAAGAATCCATGTATTTATTTGTACAGACAGCAGGTCTTATTGAAGAAAATTGCTTTCGTTCTGTCGTTTGCCTTTTGTTGCGTGCAGGCATTCGTTGCTCACATGAGAAAGTATCAAACACTTGCTTTGCTTCAACATGCCAAACCTAACAACCCGTCCTGGGTAAAAAAAAAATATCTGCCCCCAGGTTCAAACTATGCTAGGATTATTATTATCATCTCTGTCTACGGTATCCAGATTGAGGTTGTTTTTTTAATAATAAAAATATGTCAACACTGTCTTGCCTTCAGCCATCAGTGACATTTCTCTGCTGTCTCCATCTTCTGTCTGTACGCGATGCTGCTTGTTTTACTCCAACCGTGCTGCAGCAGTGCGAGCTAAAACATGCATTCTTCAGTGTGTCTGCATTTCTTTCTTTTTTCATTTTTATGTTGCTGAGATTAAACAGACACATGGCCTGACTTTGTTTTGTCTTGTACAAAGTCACTTCCAAGTGGCGGTGCTTCCTGTGAGCTAAACCCACTAAGGTGTAAAGAATCATCAGCAATCAAAACATCAAATATAATATTAATCTAAGTTTGTTTTAGGATGGTGACGTGTATTAGTGGCTGAGATCTTTGTGTTTTGCAAGATTTTGGAAGTTTAGTACAAAAATCCAACAAGCAAAGACGAGTTTTGCACTGAAACAAGAAATATAAAAAGTTTTTTTGTGGCATTATTAGGCATGATAAAGGGTTGAATTCACTGTAAGACGCAGTAGAGCACAGGTGGACAATAACTTTTTGATGTGGCTCCCCACAGCTGTCGTATGATGAATACCATATATCTTCCAATTGTAGCCCGGGCGTTTATTCAAATAATAATCCGGCCGGCCCAGCGTTTAAAAGAGACCGGCGGTTATTGGAGACTGGCTTTTATTCCCTTCTCAGAATTGTCGCGGAAGTGAGAGGGAAAGGTGGTTTTTAGACTGAGGTGGAAAAACGTATTCCAACAGTTCACAAATAATGTAGTTCCCAATTGTGCTCCTCCTTTGCTCCCGAGTGTCTCCTTGTCTGTGGCAGCCCAGTGCACGAGTGGTGCTCCCCAAAACTTCTCTCCACCCGACTCTCCAGGAGAGGAAGTAAAAGACCAGAAAATCACAGTTAGCAGGTTCGCTAGCCGACAGTTCCAGTTCAGTGTAATAATCCCACTTTGATGGTCTCTGCATCCAGCTTAAATGCCGCTGGTCGTAGATGACGGCTGATTGGAAACAGCTGGCCGAGTGAAGAGACGCGGGAGGACCGACGACAGCGCAGAGGGTTTTCTTTTTTTTTTTGAGTGACGTTCCAGTCACACTATATACCAGCTGGTGTCGGTAATGCACCATTCAGTTGTTTACCAACCGCCAATAGAATTAAAAAAGAAGAAGAAGAAGACAGTGTGGAGGGACTTCCGGGTCGAAGGTCGCCCGGCTACTATTGGAGACCAGCATCTATTTGTCGTGACG
>VURO01025718.1:6698-27379 GCA_015108175.1 Pelvicachromis taeniatus
GGTCCCCACGGAGTTGGTGGAGAAGGAGTTCTGGCGTCTGGTCAGCAGCATTGAGGAGGACGTCATCGTAGAGTATGGAGCGGACATCAGCTCCAAGGATGTCGGCAGCGGATTCCCTGTCAGGGACGGCAAGAAGAGGCTGATGGGAGATGAGGAGGTGAGAAGATGGTTACACAGTGTAGATATCGTATCATGGTGATGTGTTGACCTGACAAAAGTTGAGAAGTAACACGAAGAGAAAGTATTGTTCAAGCAAACTGTGTATCTAATCCCATTAAAAAGCAATACAGGGGTATTGCCCCCCCCCCCCCCCCCAAATGCCTTCACTGATAGGGAGGTGCATTTGTCAGCTCATTTTCTCATATACTACTATACACTACTAAAGATTTATAATTACACACACACAAACATTTTATTTAGTTCCATCTAACCAACTCCAGCCTCCAGTCTATTTATGTAATACTTTCAAATTTTTCCCTTAATAGAAGCACTCTTTTCCTTTCCTATTAGGATTATGCAAACTCAGGCTGGAACTTGAACAACATGCCAGTGCTGGAGCAATCTGTGCTCACCCACATCAACGTGGACATCTCAGGCATGAAGGTACCTTGGCTCTACGTGGGCATGTGTTTCTCCTCCTTCTGCTGGCACATTGAAGACCACTGGAGCTACTCCATCAATTTTCTGCACTGGCAAGTTTATGAAGTATACTTTTAAAAGCAGGGAATAAGTAGTAATGTTGATGAAAACATAATTCTGTCAGTGGTAATCCTTTGCTTCAGAAGGGCTTTTAGAGTCGAGCTCATGTTTATGTCTGCTCTGTGTGGTTCTGGTACACGAGAGGCCTTAAATGTAAAACAACATTCTGATAATCCTTCTATTCTTCAGGGGAGAACCCAAGACTTGGTATGGAGTCCCAGCCTCTGCTGCAGAGAAATTAGAGGCTGTCATGAAAAAGTTAGCTCCGGAGCTTTTTGACTCCCAGCCTGACCTTCTTCATCAGCTCGTCACCATCATGAATCCCAATGTCCTCATGGAGCATGGTGTCCCTGTATGTAGCCCGTATTCTGGGTTTAATTTGATCTGATTAAATATTCATGTGGACAGGATTATTTATTACACACACATTCCTCTCCTCAGGTGTACAGGACCAATCAGTGTGCCGGGGAGTTTGTGGTTACCTTTCCCCGGGCCTACCACAGTGGTTTCAACCAGGGCTACAACTTTGCAGAGGCTGTTAACTTCTGCACAGCTGATTGGGTGAGGGAGTAAAAAAAACAAACTTCTCTTTTATTTTAAATATTGACATTTTCTTCTTATTATTTTTTTTTAATTATTTTGCCAAACTGTTGCTCGTTTTTCACCTATTCTCCAGTTGCCGATGGGCCGTCAGTGTGTTGCCCATTACCGCCGGCTCCACCGTTACTGCGTTTTCTCCCACGAGGAACTGCTTTGTAAGATGGCTGCAGATCCAGAGAGCCTCGACGTGGAGCTGGCTGCTGCCGTCTATAAAGAAATGCAAGAGATGATGGATGAAGAAACAAAACTCAGACAGGCTGTCCAGGAAATGGTATATGGTTTTTCTTTGTTGTTTGGTGGATGTTCTACGTGTAAAGGGCACGGGGGATTTTGATGCCCATTCTGATCATTTGGGCATCGCTTTCCTCGTTGCCAACAGGGGGTGCTGTCGTCCGAGCTGGAGGTTTTTGAACTCGTTCCGGACGATGAGCGCCAGTGCTACAAGTGTAAGACCACCTGTTTCCTGTCTGCGCTGACCTGTTCCTGTAGCCCCGACCAACTGGTTTGTCTCCACCACGTGAATGATCTCTGCGACTGTCCTCTTGGCAACAAGTGTCTTAGGTGGGATTTTTTTTTTTTTTTTTTAATTCATGGCGTAAACTTTAATCTTGTTAAGTGTTGCACAAGTGTGTGTTGGTAGTAAGTTCTTAAAACAAATTTTCAAGTACAGTTTTTGTCTAATCCGCTTCAGGTATCGCTATGATCTGGAGGAGTTCCCCTCCATGCTGTATGGCGTGAAGACTCGGGCTCAATCTTATGATACATGGGCAAAGAGGGTCACAGAAGCCTTGGCTGCAGACCAGAAAAACAAGAAAGGTCTCTGCTTTATTGCATTATAAACTACAAGCATTTTGTTCCCTATATTTAGTTATTTATGTCTTTACTATTTCTAAAGCCTTTCTCATCTTTGTTTTCTCTTGCTCTCTTTCGGTGGCTCTCTTGACAGATCTCATTGAACTCAAAGTTTTGCTCGAGGACGCAGAGGACAGAAAGTATCCTGAGAACGCTTTGTTTCGTCGCCTGAGGGAGATGGTCAAAGAGGCAGAGACGTGCTCCTCTGTAGCCCAGCTGCTGCTCAGCCGCAAGCAGAGGCACAGGTCGGGACACTGATTTGGGCTGATTAGCCACTCGCAAGATGGGGAGGGCCTGAAATCTTTCCAATATCAATTTTGCAGGTGGTTTTGTTCAAAGAGGAACTAAATCTCTTGTCGTTGGTTTTTTCCTCGTTTTCTGTGTGCGTCTCCAGCAGCCGCCTGCGTTCTGAGAGCAATCGCAATCGGACCAAATTGACTGTGGATGAGCTGAAAGCCTTCGTAGAACAGCTGTTTAGGCTACCCTGCATCATCAGCCAGGCGCGACAAGTCAAAGTTAGTTCCACGTGTAAATACATGGATCACAATTATAGTTATATTTTTTTGTCTCTCTTGTGTAATTTGTTTCTGCTCGCCCCACTCATTCAACCAATACTCTTTAACCACTATCTGACTTTTCCGGCTTTTCCTTTACCTCTAAATGTGTCACTGCCCGTGTTGTCAGGAGTTACTGGAGAATGTGGAGGACTTTCACGAACGGGCCCAGGTGGCGCTGTCAGATGAGATGCCCGATTCCTCCAAGCTGCAGGCGCTGTTGGATCTGGGCAGCGGCCTGGATGTGGAGCTGCCAGAGCTGCCCAGACTCAAACAGGAGCTCCAACAGGCCCGGTGGCTTGACGAGGTGAGTGCACATCAGACGATATGAGTTGTTGTCCCTGCAAAAACAGAAGGTTTTCCACTTTTGTTACCAAGTGGAAATGAAAAGGTCATTGAAGTGCTATGGGTTTTTCCCATTTCTAAACTGGGCACAGCTTATTGCTCTCTGTCTCTGTAGAATATTATCATATTGTTAGAACTATTTAGATTTCTAAGTAGCGCTGTGCCAGTGTAAGGGAAGCTAAATCTTTGTAGTGACAGATATGAGTTAACAGAGACTGAGAACATCATCGAATTTCAGGTGCGTGCGACCCTTGCCGATCCCCACCGCGTCACTTTGGAGCTCATGAAGAGGCTGATTGACTCTGGGGTGGGTTTGGCTCCGCACCACGCCGTGGAGAAGGCCATGGCTGAACTCCAAGAAATCCTCACTGTGTCAGAGAGATGGGAGGATAAGGCTCGCGCCTGCCTGCAGGCCAGGTAAGGTTTCACATGTCAATGGAAATCTAGATTACCCATAAAAGTCTTACTTTTTAAAATCACATGGTTCACGTGTTTGTTTGTGCTGTTGTAATTGTAGACCTCGTCACAGCATGGCAACGCTTGAGAGCATTGTGCTGGAAGCTCGGAACATCCCAGCGTACCTGCCAAATATTTTGGCCCTCCGAGAGGCCCTGCAAAAGGCCAAGGAGTGGACCTCCAAGGTGGAGGCTATCCAAAACGGCAGCAGCTATGCTTACCTGGATCAGCTGGAGAGTCTGCTGGCCAGGGGCCGCTCCATCCCCGTGCGGCTCGATCCGTTGGCTCAGGTGGAGTCTCAGGTGGCTGCAGCTCGTGCCTGGAGGGAGAGGACTGCTCGCACGTTCCTCAAGAAGAACTCCACGTACACGCTGCTGCAGGTGGGCTGTCATGGAAACATTTGATGTTACTTGTGGCTGGGATGCATAAATATTGAAATGTCTTTAATATAAAGTCTGTATAATAATTATAACAAATATCTGTTAGGTCCTCAGTCCTCGTGTGGACATCGGAGTATATGGCAACAGCAAGAGCAAGCGAAAGCGTGTTAAGGAGCTCATGGAGAAGGAGAGGGGCGGCTTTGACCCCGACACCCTGAGCGATCTGGAGGAGAGCCTCGAGGAGGTGCGGGACCCTTCTAGTGTTGTAGCAGCTTTCAAAACCAAAGAGCAGAAAGAAGTGGAGTCTATTCACTCACTCCGAGCTGCCAATTTAGCTAAGATGGCCATGGCAGATCGCATCGAGGAGGTCAAGTTCTGTTTGTGTCGAAAGACTGCCAGCGGCTTCATGTTGCAGTGCGAACTTTGTAAAGACTGGTTCCACGGAGCTTGCGTCCCTCTGCCTAAGACTGGATCTCAGAAGAAGATTGGCGTGAATTGGCAGAGCAATAGTAAAGACTCCAAATTCCTGTGTCCGCTCTGCCAGCGATCACGGAGGCCAAGATTAGAGACCATTCTGTCGTTGTTAGTTTCGCTGCAGAAGCTGCCAGTGCGTCTGCCAGAAGGAGAAGCACTGCAGTGTTTGACTGAGAGGGCAATGAGCTGGCAGGTACACATATAAATTACAATGCCTAACGGCAGCATCTCAGCTTCTCAGTGTGTTTCCTTTTGGTCTCTGCTTATTACCTGCGTTTACGTTGGTTAAACTTCCTTAACAGGACCGAGCACGCCAAGCTCTGGCCACAGAGGAGTTGTCCTCGGCCCTGGCGAAGCTGTCTGTACTGAGCCAGCGCATGGTCGAGCAGGCTGCGAGGGAGAAAACGGAAAAGATCATCAATGCTGAGCTGCAGAAAGCCGCTGCCAATCCTGATTTACAGGTACTTTGATCATTAATAATTTTGCATGGTAAGAAATTGTCTTGAGATAGAGATTGTTGCTTCTGCTGAGCTTTGGCTGTAAATGTGCACTTCACCAGCAGAGGGCAGGAATTTGTAAAATGATAGAGGATTGGCTTAGCAGTCTGAAAGTTCACATTTCAGACTGGTGATCTGAAACCTGAAATGAAATGTAGTCTCTAAGATATCAGAAAAACAGTTCTTACTCAACAACAAGCTGAAGAATTGTTGCTGTTTTCTTTTTTTTTTTTCTTTTTAAATAAGTTCAGTGGATGAAACCTGTCCTTTGAGAAGACACTTTAATGTGTGTGTGTGTGTGTGTGTTTTCCAGGGTCACATCCAAACTTTCCAGCAGTCTGGTTTCAGCAGAGCCACGTCACCGCGTCCCTCTGTGGACTACGACGACGAGGAGACAGATTCGGATGAAGACATCAGGGAGACTTACGGATATGACATGAAGGTACGAGAAGCGTAAGTGGTGCGATTTATAATTGGGATGTCATAGGACCTTATTTTGACTTTGTGTGTTGTTGTTGTTGTTGTGTGTCTGTTTGGCCCCAGGACCCTGGTGAGGTGAAGCCCTACCTGTTCTGTGATGAGGAGATTCCCGTGAAGTCAGAGGAGGTGGTCAGTCACATGTGGCTGGCTGCCACGCCTTCCTTCTGCGTCGAACACGCCTACTCCTCAGCCTCCAAGTCCTGCGTTCAAAGTGAGGCCGCATTTACTTAATACAATTAATTTGCTTTGAGTATGTTTACCCATCATCCCTTCTTGACATTTGTTTGCATGATAAACAATTACATTAACTACTCCTTGGGAGATTCCAGTTTCATACTCAAAATATTTACATTTCAGATCTGGGTACACCCAGAAAGCAGCCCAGGAAGACCCCGCTGGTACCTCGGAGCCTTGAGCCGCCTGTTCTTGAGCTGTCCCCGCAGGCTAAAGCCCAGCTGGAGGACCTGATGATGCTTGGAGACCTGCTGGAGGTGTCCCTGGATGAGACCCAGCACATCTGGAGAATACTGCAGGCCACTCACCCTCCCTCTGAGGAGAGATTCCTGCAGGTCATGGAGGTAGGACGTTCAGCCATTATGCAACCTGATTGCACAGCTGGATAGGGACTCGGTGCTGAGATAATTCATTTTGGTTTGTTCTGATGGTGTAATTACACACAATGCCTGCAGTAAATACAGAAATGGCAGTGATCGCTCTAATTTGCTCTCTTCCCCCCCCCCCCCTCCCCCTTTCTCTCCAGCCTGACGACACTCTGATCGAAAAGCCTCTGAAGATCAAGCTCAAAGATTCAGAGAAGAAGCGGAAACGCAAATTGGAAAGAGCCGAGCACCACCACATGCTGATGGCTGCTGCAGCTGCCAGTGGAGCTTCAGCGATGGGAGATATCCGACCACCCAAGTCCAAAGACTTAAAGAGGGTGGGTCTGGAACTGGGCCTCGGGGGTAAACCGAAAAAGAAAAAGCTTAAAATCAACCTGGAAAAGAATCGGGAAATGAAGCAACTGGCCAAACGGTTGGCCAAAGAGGAAAAAGAGAGGAAGAGGAAAGAGAAGGCGGCCGCAAAGGCAGAGGCCATCAGGGAGGGGCTGGAGAAGAGGAAGGAGAAGAAGATTCTCGACATTCCCTCAAAGTATGATTGGTCGGGGGCAGAGGACTCCAACGATGAGAATGCAGTGTGCGCAGCCAAAAACTGTCAGAGGCCCTGTAAAGATAAGGTGAGCACACATGTCATTATCCTCCATAACTAATTAACATGACTGAGTTTCAACGCTGCAGATCCAGATGGTTGTTGAAAGGGGGACGAGGGTGGAGTTATAGATGATTGATGGACACAATCGTAGCAATATATAATATGTTTAAAAACTGTTAAATATTCTTAATCTTATCCTATCTCATAATCTTATTGTGATCTATCGTTGGCTTAGAGGTTGTTCCCTGCTCCCCTGGTTCAAGTGTGGACTCAAACTTTGGGAGCAGGGAAACTGCTCTCACATGACTCAAGGTAGTGGATCACATGTGATGGAATAGGACTGAAATATAGTTTATTATGAATAATTTTATGTCTACAAATACATTTTGTTAATACCAGGTTGGATGCACCTTCGCTCAACAAGGTGCTGGAAACATTCCTCAGATATTTGTCAGCTGCACATCCATGTTGTTTATCTCCCGTTCCACCACACACTGAAGATGCTCTAGAGGACTGTGGAGTCCTTGTCATATTCAAGATTCTAGTTTGCGATGATTTAAACTTTGTGACATGGTGCTTAATCCTGCTGGAAGCAGCCATCAGAATTCGTGTATACCAGGGGTGGGCAACTCCAGGCCTCAAGGGCCGGTGTCCTGCAGGTTTTAGATGTGTCCTTGATCCAACACAGCTGGTTTAAATGGCTAAATTACCTCCTCAACATGAAGTTCTCCAGAGGCCTGGTAATGAACTAATTATTTGATTCAGGTGTGTTGACCCAGGTGATATCTAAAACCTGCGGGACACCGGCCCTTGAGGCCTGGAGTTGCCCACCCCTGGTGTATACGGTGGTCATTAAGGGGCACGGTCATGACATGGTTTCATTTACTGTTGCCTTCCCATTAGCTTGAAGCAATCTGCTCATTCTCCTCTACCCTCTGGCATCGACGAGGCATTTTCTCCCAGTGAACTGCTCAGTGGATATTTTCTCTCCTTTAGATAATCCTCTGTAAACCGTAGAGATGGTTGTGTGGGGAAAATCCCAGTAGATCAGCAGTCTCTGACATACTCAGGCCAGTCCATCAACAACCATGTCACATTCAAAGTCACCTAAATCACCTTTTCCTCCTCATTCTAATGCTTGACTTGAACTGCATTAGGTTGTGTTGACCTTGTCTACATGCCTAAATGCAGTTGAATTGCTGCCATATGATTCGCTGTACAGCAAGCACGAGCAGAGCTTTCAAAGTCGATGTGGATTTTGTCAGGGCTCTGTATGTACTGACATTCTGCACTGTGAAATTCCCTCAAACGCTTATTGACTTCATGAAATCAAACATACTGCAGTGTTAAAATATCGGACGGAACATGAGTCTGCATACAGAGCCGCCAAACAGAGTTTGATGCTTTCATCTGAGGAGACTGGTAAATACTCTGGTGTCATCCAGTAAATATTTGTTTGTTTGTTTTCTTAAACCAGAGTCAATAACAAACATTTCTCACAATGAACATCGTGTACCTTTATTGAATATCAACAGCTGATAACCGCACTGGAACACCTCAAAGAGAGAGAGACATGACATATTAACAAGGCCACAGGATGTTGTCTTGATCAGAAACGCTACTGCAGACTGCACAAAGTTAACCAGTGGCTAGTCTCCTTCCCCTTTGAGTCCTCTGAGCAGCCAATCAGATCTGAGGAACCATTAGCCCTACTTTTCTGCCCTTTGATTAACTGATTTATCTGGGATGTAGGCGCTGGAGCCTATTCCAGCTGTCTTGGGGCGAGAGGCAGGGTACACCCTGGACAGGTCGCCAGTCTGTCGCAGGGCTAACACACATAGACAACCGTTCACACTCACATTCACTCCCACATTCACACCTATGGGCACTTTAGTGTTTCCAGTTAACCTATCCCCACAAATTATGTTGTTTCTAATGTTTTGAAAATCAAAAATTGAAATGCATCCAAGATAATCTTGGAGAGCTCTGTAGTCATGTATTCCAGTAAATACGATCAAACATTAGATGAACAGTGACCGACTTGCATCAGTGAAACAGGCTTCTTCAATCGCTAATGCAGTATTTTCATTACACTTCTTGAATTAAAGGTGTAGCTTCTCTAATTTATTGTTGTGGTTAAAAAGGCAAATTGGTTTTGCTGTTCAGACTGACCTGACTGAGTGCTGTTAAATATTATCTTTGAATTTGGTGTCTTGCTTGACAAAGCACAGTCATGTGTTTTTAAACCGTTGTCATAATGTTTTTATGTCATTGTCTCACTCACATTTCTGAATTCATCACGTGGTTTTTGTTTTTTTTTCTTTTCTCCTGTTTTTACCAGGTCGACTGGGTTCAGTGTGATGGCGGCTGTGACGAGTGGTTCCACCAGGTCTGCGTGGGTGTGTCATGCGAGATGGCCGAGAATGAGGACTACATCTGCATGGACTGCTCCCGGAAGGCCGCCGGTGGAGGAATGACCGTCGAGGAGGTGTCGGAGGAGAGCGTCGTGGTGCTGACGACGTCGATGTGCGGCAGCGGCGTGCAGAGCGTGCCGTCATCGTCGGTCATTGCCTCCTGGTCATCGGCGTCTCACTTAAACCCAGCGACATCACATCAGCAACAGCAGGATCCTCAGCAGGGCAGTTAGCGCTTAAACAAAACATGGGCCAAGGACAGAACCTCACAAGATGCCCAGTATCCAGGCTAGTTTTTCAACCTTGGAGATGGCGAGACAAGTTACAGTTCCTGTAACTGTCGGGAGTGTCAAGCACAAGAAAAATGTTCCTGTTTCCGAGTGCTGAGATCTGCAAACAGACTTTACACGTGTCAGCCACAACATTAAAAACCACTGGCGAGTAAAGTGAATGACTTCAATCATCTTGTTGCAGGACTTCACTCAGCCGGGAAGCCATTGGTATTGGTATCATGTGGGTGATACTGTTAATGTCTACCCAAACATGGCTAATCTGCTCCTGACAGAGGTCCCATTCAGAAACAGCCCGTCATTACACTCGAGGTGTTGAAATGACCTCCCCAGTTGTCAGTCCAGTGGACCATCCACAGGATGCACCAGATTAAGCCCGATCACTGCATCTGCTGCCACTATCTTGGCGCCAGCCACCAGAAGACACCCTCAGAGGTCCTGTGACCTCACTTCAAAGGGCCAGACCTGTTTTGATGTCACAAAGGGGACTCACAAAATATTAAGCAGATGGATTTAATGTTGTGGCCTCTATATAATCCCCCTACAGCAGTTTAGATCTAGAAAACCTGCCGTCGTCAACCTGGTCCTCAGTCAAGCAGTAACAAGGCGTTAATAACTTACCTGCAGTCAATCACTCCCTTATTCCAGCTGTTGTATTCGGTGGCAAACAGACAAATTTGTTCCCAGCTCCAGGACATCGGTTTCCCTTCTGTCCCTCTGCCAGTTCCCTTGAGACAGTAACATCTCAATAAGTAGGTCTCGACTAGGGAAACAATGGTTGTATTGTAGTGGAATTATTTATAATGTACATAGCTTTTAAGGCAGTTAAACCAATGGATTGTGGCTTTTTGTTTTGTTTCTCACCTTTAATAAATTCTTCCTAGTCAAATAAGTACAAATTGCGATGTTGGTCTGTTTTTTTTTGGGGGGGGGGGGGTCTCCTTCATGTGAACGCAGCACAAAACCGTCAACCATCTACTCTTCTAAACTTGTTTGTGAAGGAGGGGGGAGTGTCCTCAAACTGTGTCATTGAGTGGGTTGGTTGATTTCTTTACAAACTGGTTTGAACCTCACTTAGCTATGTGACATTCATTTTCAAAGCAGGTCCTTGATTATCACGGTGAAAAATTAACTGCTCAAGCTTATACGTATCACTACCTGTACACAGCTCTGTTGGGGGAGTAGAGTGTTGTGGCATGGGTGGGGGTGGGGGTTGTGCTGATGTCCACTCCTGACTCAGGCAGGTCGGATCCAGTGTGAACTGACCTCGGCTGCTTTTGGCATCCGGCTGAGCGAGGCACCTCTGTCGCTGCACTGAAGGGGAAAGAAAGAAATGGCGACCACAGTGGGCTGAGGGGATACTCAAAGAATTACATAACTTCTGTTTTGTTATGCAGCCACATCTTCCACCACCTGCTGTATGTTGTGTCTTCAGACTCATGCACTGACGAGACTTTTTGATTAAAACGCATATAAACACAGACCATTTTTCCCCTTTCATCCATCTGCTAAATAGTAACACATGTATTTCTTTCAGCACCTTATTTGTGGACCACCTTCTTCCATCAAGTAGTGTCACTTTTAGAATGCATCTGTTGATGTAAACAAACATGTATATTTGTTTCTTTTTACCCATGTAGCCAAAGTGCATTGCAGCAAGAACATGACTTAAGGCTGACAGGTCAAATGTCAACCCCCTGGACTCTTATGTTGCACCTTATTTTAACAGTAGAGACATGGTGGATGATGTACTTTGCTCAGAAGGGACCGCATGCAGGGAAAGAGCGGAGGCTGGCCTTGGTTTAGCATTACAAAACCCCACCTCTCTGTCCAGCCATGTTAAATAGTCAAACTTGGCCCCAGTCAAACTGAAACATCCAAATTCAGCGTCAAGCTCACCACAAGAGTTTCACACTGCTAACAAAGCGACATCACAATGAAAGGTAAGTGCACATATATTTGAACTTGAACTGTTCTGGCTGTAGAACGCACCGTGCGCAGCGACATTGGCTTCCAATTCAGGCAATTTGGGTGCTAGCCATCCAGTTTCCATATCCCACTGCAGTCCTTGTGTACATCTGTTGTACAGGAGACTCTGTCAACGCCAGCCTCCCCAATTACACCAGCCATGCCAGTGACTTGCCACCCTCTGAAGTGAAGATGGAGGAGAGGGGTCAGTGGAGCAATAAGCTGGAGTTTGTCCTGTCAGTCGCCGGCTCCATCATCGGCCTGGGCAACATGTGGCGGTTCCCTTATCTGTGCTACAAGAACGGGGGAGGTGAGTGGGGAGATGAGCTGGGTAGAGAAGATAAAGAGTGCTCCTCTGCAGTTTTCCGTCAACTAATTCATGCACGTCACTAATTTGTCCAAAAGGTACGTTAAGCAAATACCTGAAGATATCAGTATTATTCTAAAACTCATCACAATGCAGCATTTCTCCGTGCACTAATGGACTTAATGAGGGACAAAACTTGTGCAACTCCTTTTTGCAGATTATATCCAAAAGCAAAACTCATCACTAAATTGATTTGATGAAAGAAGTAAAGACAGGTGCATTCAAAGGTTCTTAAAATCTGTTTGGAAAAACAGCTCTTCCCTCACTGGCTGCATGTTATGCTTGTTTGGCTGCTAAATCAGATACCTCTCTCTCTCTTTCTCTCACTCGCCCTCCACGGGGTGGTGGGGTCAGAGTTCAGGAATGAGTGGGGTCAGACAGCTGTTGTTGCTCCTCGCTCACAGCAGCTGTTTCTGCAGAGAGGCAGAAAACTTGAGCGCGCCACATGCCCTCGGCTGCTCTGTGGGATGTCAACACAAATGCTAGGAACGAGTAGTGGCAGTGAATTATTTAACATGTATGCTCCTTCACACTGCCTAAGCAATAAAATCACATGAAACTTGTACTTGGTTTTATGTGGTCATTACATTGCATTTGTAATAGTAAGTAATAGTTACTCAGATCCACTTTAACAGAGTTACCACAGCTGCAGGTATAAACGCCTTAATCATTTGCTCTTTTTCAACTCAGGTGCATTCCTCATCCCTTACCTGATCTTCCTGTTTACCTGTGGTGTTCCTGTCTTCCTCCTGGAGGTAGCACTGGGTCAGTACACCAGTGAGGGAGGCATTACCTGCTGGAGGAAAATCAGTCCTTTGTTTGAAGGTAAGGTAGGATTCAGGTAAATTTGTTTTTTTTATTTAGTGCCGTATCAGAATAGGAATCTCCTGAAGACCTGTTCTATTGTAAAGACCTGCCAGTATTACAGAGATAACCCCCACTGATTCACTCCCCTAAGCCTCCCCTAAGAGAGGACTTGGTGATTGTGGGGAAGAAGAACTCCCGTCCAGCAGAACCAGGTTCAGGGAGGAGCAAGTGTCTGCTGTTGCAGACAGCTGGGATGTGATGAGATGAAGAAAAGAGACGTACATTCTTAGATTTTGACACAAGAGAGAGCAAACTAAAAAAAAAAAAACCTGCATGGGGACTGGAAGCGAAAATTGTCAGCGAATCACAGGAAGTGCCCCAGCAGCCCGAGCCTACAACAGCATAGCTAATAGATGTTTGAGGGTCACCTGATCCAGCCCTAAGTACAATATAAGCTTCATCAAAGAGGAAAGTTTTAATCTTAAAAGTAGAAAGGGTGTCTGCTTCCTGAACCCTGAGACTCTGTCTCCCATTCTACTTTTAGAAACTCTTGGAATCACAAGTAAGCCTCCAGTCCAAACCAGCATGCTTTACTGGGATAATATGGGACTATGAGGTCTTTATGATATGATGGTTGTCTGATCATTCACGCCTTTGTATGTGAAAAAGAAGGATTATAAATTCAGTTTCAGATTTAAGCGGGTGATCTCTCTTCCTCATCTCCATTATTATTCTCACTGTGGCGTTTTGGAAGACCAGCATACATCATTTTTTTGATATTCAGAATATATTAATTATAAAGTTGAATATTGTTACGTATACTAAAATATCATTTGTGCAGGGCTTGGCTATGGCACCCAAGTGATAGTGACTCTGCTGAACTTCTATTATATCATCGTTCTGGCTTGGGGGATTTTCTATCTGTCTTTCTCCTTCTCTTGGGACCTGCCTTGGTCTTCCTGCAACAATACGTGGAATACAGGTAACACAACATAGCTTCCTGAATGTTTCCTCTCAGATTATGTATTTTTCCCCTTCTTATGGTGTAATGATAAATAATTTCTATGTGGTTGTTCCCCTACAGAAAACTGTGTGGAGTTTCAGAGGAGAAATGCCTCAACTGACCAAATGATCAACCCAAACACCACCTCTCCTGTCATTGAGTTCTGGGAGTGAGTTGTCGCATGCTTGATGAAAAGCAGATAGTGACTTAATGATTTAGGTGGTTTGTCACTGACATGTTTCTTTCCCGTTTCAACAGGAGAAGAGCTTTAAGGATTTCCCCGGGCATTGACCAAATGGGCTCTCTGAATGGGGACCTGGCCCTGTGTCTGTTCATTGCCTGGGTCATGTGCTACTTCTGCATCTGGAAGGGGGTGAAATCCACAGGAAAGGTGGGTGAGAGGGGGACTCAGAGGCAGCTCTGGGGTACATGATGGATGTCATGTGGTGTTTATTTTGGCATGTTTCCTGTTTGCGCATATGCGCGTTTCGATATAGGTGGTCTACTTCACTGCGACCTTCCCCTACGTGATGCTAATTGTGCTGTTGATCAGAGGACTCACCCTGCCTGGCGCTGGAATCGGCATCCAGTTTTACCTTTACCCTGATTTGGGGCGATTGGCAGATCCACAGGTATGAAAATCATTTGCACAAAACTCCCTTAAACCAGTCACAAAATTTTCAAAGAGTGATGTGAACCGAGAGCAGGTACCCCATGGCTCTCGGTTGGAGGGGAAACTTGTTTCTGCTGGGTCCATCTGCTCTCCATGAAAGAGACAGGGACCGCAGGGATTAAATGCAAGGTCAAGACAACACCGGGACTGTAAACACAAGATCTACCAGGACTGTGCTGAAGGCCGACAGCAAATCAGGCTTTTCCCTCTTTTTGTGGGACAAGAACTTTTTAAATGACCAAAAGAATCTTAAACAAAAGTTATTTCTACAAGAAATTAGCTCATTTTGGGGCAAAGTAAGCAAACGTTTTAATTGTGTTTTATCAGATTTACAGACCAACTCCAAAATAACTTCCCAATTAAATCCCCAATGGTGTTTCAAGACAGTTGCAAGGCAAGTGTTGGTTTTCCATCACATGTGTAAATAGTGCAACATCACCTCAGTTTGCTATTTATGGAAGCGTGGTTAATAAATGTTCAGCTAGGACAAACCCAGTAACAGATTTTGCACTTTTGCCCACCTACGTCGGTCAACGACGGCTGAATGTGCATGGAAAGATGTAGCACATGAATTCTCCTGGTCGCTCAGCACTGCAGTTGACAAAAAGAGTCTGCAACTTTTTCTTTTCTTCATATCTCTATATTCATATCTCTTCTGTGTTAGGTGTGGATGGATGCTGGCACGCAGATCTTCTTCTCCTATGCCATCTGTCTTGGGTCACTGACTGCTCTGGGCAGTTACAATAAATATAATAATAACTGCTATAGGTATGTAAGCAGTATCCATGTGCTTATTCAATTACACACTTACAAGTTCCTTCTTAAGATTATTTAAGCTAATAAGTTGCTCATTTTGACATTTGTTTGTTTTTAGATTGTTTTAGTGTGAGTTGTCCAGTTTTAGAGATGTCTAAGTTATGAATGTAATAAAGTTACCTGCTCTTGTGTTGCTCAAACCAACCAACTGAAGCATTTGAAAAACCTTGTGAGCAGTTTCACGTACGAACTAATTTCTTTCTACTGTCTACATTCGCCAAACAAAACTTGTACAACTAGCAAGCATTAGAGCTCCACTGAGGTTGTTGCACACTTACTTCTGCAGTGAAAAAAAGTAAGAAAAAATTGTTCCTATGTCAAACTGACAACTAACTTTCCAGGTTATGTGACATTTTTAAAGGTAAAGCAAGCACCTTTTGAGGTTATTCCACAGAAGAAAAAAAAAAAAATCTTGCACTCATAAATAAAGATAGATGAGTGTCTCATTATAGCTTCCAAAAAATGAATGCACTCTCATTAATCCATTAAAAATACATAGAACCCCTGGTGGGTGGAAGCCGCCATATTCCCCCGTCAACTTAAATACGGTGGCTCAGATGTTCACCACCATTAACCCAAATCACTTTTTATGTAGGTAGCTTGAAATCAGCCACATACATAGCATGCCAAATATCTCTTTCAAACTATATATGACCATTTAAGATTTGTACATGTTCATCATCTCTCCTCTTCCAACATTACTGTCTCTCTTCCCTCCTTTACACATCATTCTTCTCCTCCTCCTCACCTAAAACCTCCATCTCCTCAACTGAACTCAGAGCTCTAACACACAAAAACATGTATAAACATTTGGGCTCTCAACGTTAACGCATTGACGCTGTGATCACGATTAACGCAATTAATTTTTTTAAAAATGCAATTAACCCATCTGGAGCGCAAAATGGACAAACTGCCCAAAATGCGTTGACAGAGACATTTCAGAGATTTTGTGTCATTCTGCGCTCCAGATGGATTAATTGCACTAAAACTTTTAATCGCCTTAATCCTGATGACAGCGTCAACATGGCGTTAACGCGTTAGCGTTAACAGCCCTATTAAACATGTTTATTTATTCATGATATTTCCACAATTACTTATTGTCAACAGCCTAAACATGTGACCCTCACATCTCCAGACAGCTAAACAGCAACAACAGCTGGTTGTAAGCTAAAATCATGCGAGCTAATGTTAGGCTCCAGCGTCCTGGAAAAATTACATTTCCCTCTGATAAACAGTTTGATTTCATTTTCACGTAGTATTTTTCTATTTTATACAATGTTAGATTCACTTCAAAGAAAGTTTTACCAATGCCGGCTAACAGAGGCTAACAGACGTTTACAGCGGCAAAAACAGCAGCGCTTACTAACAGAAAAGTTCAAGATATCACTATCGCTGCCATCACATAAAAGTGAGCATCACTGGCTCAAATCATATCACGCCCCTTTAAATAGTCCCTTTTAAATTATTTAAATTATTTTAAATTATTTATTTAAATAGGCCCTTTTAAAATATTTCCCTTTTAAGTAGCCTAAAGTTTCTCTTTAAGATTAGATACAAAGTAATTCTCAATATTTAGAAGAAGCTGCTCCCTTATTCACAAGGGGTCGCCAAGTAGGATAGACTTGATTAAAATCACTAACTCAAGTACCATCATCATCATCACTTCTTACTTTATAATTGCCTTTCTGAATCTGATGCTTAATTGCGCTGTAAAACAAACAATTAACATATTGTTGCAGAGACTGCCTGGCACTGTGCTTTCTGAACAGTGGCACCAGCTTTGTGGCAGGCTTTGCGATCTTCTCCATCCTGGGTTTCATGTCTTATGAGCAAAATGTTCCCATCTCTGAAGTGGCAGAGTCTGGTGAGGCCTGCAGCAGTAAAGTCATAGTGACATTAATTTGTTTTGATACTTAGGCAGGTTTGTGTTTGTTCAGTTTAAGTTCTTTGCTTTGTCTCTGCACAGGCCCTGGCCTGGCATTCATAGCTTATCCCCGTGCTGTGTCCATGATGCCCTTGTCTCCTTTGTGGGCGGCCCTTTTCTTCATCATGATTGTTTTTCTAGGGCTGGACAGTCAGGTACAAAGCTGTGCATCATTTTCAGATAACACGCGCTGCCGCTTTGATGGTTTTCTTTTTGATAATTGCTCTAATGATGATTGCATTGCTATTAATTACTTTGTCCCTTCTCCTACATCAGTTTGTGTGCGTGGAGAGCCTTGTGACGGCCATCGTCGACATGTACCCAGCCGTGTTCCGTCGAAAGTACCGCCGTGAGCTTTTCCTGTTAGCCGTGGTCCTGGTCTCCTTTCTCATGGGCCTCGTCATGCTTATGGAGGTAGGGGTCACACTCTGGGACTACAGACACATATATCCACACAGGCAACGATCGACAAGTGTAAAAGTAGAATGTGCCTATAGTGTGTAGGAAATAATTTCATACAGGTGTTTTTAAATCATTCATTTTTAAAAGCTGTGGCGTTATCCTTTGTTTCCTAACAAGAATGAATGCCTTTAGCAGCACTTTGCTTGATCATATGACGTTAAAGCTATTGCTTTCATACACGTTCTCAATAAATCGGGCTGCTGCTGGGGTGGAGGGGTTGCGGCTGGTGGTGGGATGCTTTGTTCTGATTAAATAAACTCTTACTAGAGTCCAACATAGTTGACGTGGTTTCACCTCTGCACAGCTGGAAGCATGAATGCTCTGTAGAGGTGTCAACAAGTCCTCAGTTTGTAAGTACAAGCGCGTCAATGGTTTTGTGCAACCCTTCTCAGGTAAGTGACAAGCATTGTTATGCAATGCTTCCAATTTTAGGATGAGGGCTGAAATAGTCAACTTTTGGGCTTCAGGGTTTTTGTATACCGTATATCTTCCTTTAGTAGCCCGGGCACTTATTAAAAAAATTATCCGGCTGGCCGGCGTTTAAAAGAGACCGGCGGTTGTTGGAAACCGGCTCTTATTCCCTTCTCAGACGGAATTGTCAGGGAAGTGAGAGGGAAAGAGGACCCAGGTGCGGTTTTTAGACTGAGGTGAAAAGGTAGCCCAGTGCACAACTGGTGCTCCCCGAAACTTCTCTCCGCCAGACTCTCCTCAAGAGGACGTAAAAGACCAGAAAATCACAGTTAGCAGGTTCGCTAGCCGACAGTTCCAGTTCAGTGTAATAATCCCACTTTGATGGTTGCTGCCTCCAGCTTAAATGCCGCTGGTCGTAGATGACGGCTGATTGGAAACAGCTGGCCGAGTGATGAGACGCGGGAGGACTGACTTTTGAGAGACGTTCCAGTCACACTCCATACCAGTTGGTGGCGGTAATGCACCATTCAGTTGTTTGCCAACCGCCAATAAAATTTTATAAAGAAGAAGACTGCGCTGAGGGACTTCCAGGTCGAAGGTCACCCGGCTACTATTGGAGACCGGCATCTATTTGTCGTGACATGTTGTCCATAGGTGTGAATGCGGGAGTGACTGTGAGCGCGAATGGTTGTCTGTCTATGTGTGTTAGCCCTGCGACAGACTGGTGACCTGTCCAGGGTGTACCCCGCCTCTCGCCCCAAGACAGCTGGGATAGGCTCCAGCGCCCCCCGTGACCCTGAAAAGGATAAGCGGTTGAGAATGGATGGATGGATGTTTTCAAATCAGCGTTTAAAAGAGAGCTACTAATGGAAGATGTACGGTAATAACAGTACTATAGTTTAATAACACTATTTTATTGTACAGTTTTCAAGCTACCATACATTTTTAGTTAAAGGAGACCTATTGTGCTCGTTTCCAGGTTTTTATTTTTGAACCTTATTAGAATAGTTTTGCAAAAAGCCATCTTAACCTTAAACCCTTTAAATCAGCTTTCTTCTGATTGGCTGCCCCTCGTAAAAAGACAAAATGAAAAGGGGGTTTAACCATCAGACGTGTTTAGAGCAAGAGATGGTGCCTAAGATGACCATATTAGGGATATTCCCTTTCAGTAACATCATACAGAGCCAAGTGTTAAAAAAAAATAAAAAAAAATCTAAAACTGTACATTCAGACCTGTCTCTAGCTCCAGGGCTTCTCTAAAAGGGATTACTTGCACATGCTCTGACCTTATAGTTTGGCCATATTTAATATGTGCCCCGGCCCCCGCAAAAAACAAAAATATTTTATTTGCTGTGTAGAAAGAAAAAAATGTTTCTTAGGTTAAAAATATTTGTATTATTATACCTCTTTGGTTTGTATCTGTCTAGGGGGGCATGTATGTCTTTCAGCTCTTTGATTACTATGCAGCCAGCGGTATGTGTCTTCTCTTCATGTCCATCTTTGAGACAGTTTGCATTGCGTGGGTTTACGGTAAGCAGACAGAACTGCATGTAAGATTACAGCTCAAACTTTGATCGAGTAATTCTGAGTGTTCACCCAAGTTACTGGCAGACACCCAGCTGGGATTTTTACATTGTGCCATGATGAGATGTGTCTTAATCGTGTTTTTTCAGGCGCAGATCGCTTTTACGATAACATTGAGGATATGATTGGGTACCGGCCAGGACCTTATATCAAGTGCTGTTGGTTGTTCTTCTCCCCTGCCACGTGCATTGTGAGTCTCAGTAAACTAGATAAAGTTGTAAAAATGACAATAAATGTTCTATTAGTAGAAAAAAAGGGAAATAAAGCAGGTTTTTGATGCTCACTAGTTGCCGTAGATAATTGCTGCATTGTCTCTGCAGGGCACCTTTGCATTCTCCCTCATTAAATACACTCCTCTGAAGTATAACAATGAGTATGTGTACCCGTGGTGGGGATATGTGATTGGCTGGCTGCTCGCTCTCTCCTCCATGGTCTGCATCCCACTTTGGATGGTGTATAAGATCAGTACCACCCAGGGGACACTCAGAGAGGTATGCTGATCATCCTGTCAGAGGAAAATATTTGTGCCCAGCTGACACGCTCCTCATTTTAAATCTTTGTTTGCTCATTCACAGCGCATCCAGTTGCTCATCAGACCATCTGACGACTTACCTAAAACCAAGAGGGAGCAGGAGAGGTTACTGGCCATCTTTGCTCCAGAGGTAGACACCACCAAGACTGCAAATGGCTACTTCCCCGTCTCTGAGGCTGACTCCAACTTGTGAGGCTTCAGTGGTCTGTGGGATCCACTGACTTTAATACATAACAGACACGGTGGACTCAGGCGAAAGTAGTGGGTTGAGGATTTTTGGGTGACAAAATAAGGCTGAAGAAATGAAAAAAAGTAGCCTGGCATTTGAATTAAGAATTTTTAGAGTGGAAAGGACCGTTTTTCAGGGGATTTAATCTAGCCAAACTTGTTCTTGAGTCCGTGAACGCATCGGCAAAGTTTATAAGTAACCCAAGAAAAGCAAAGTCATGGGAGGAACAGGTGAATCATTGGATGTTCCATAACACTTAGAGAGCAACTTCTTAATGCTTCTTTATGTATCTGACAACACTGCATGGCTCTTATGTCATATTTGTATCATATTGTTATATTGTGATAAATAACTGCAGAGGTTTTCCTTTTGTATTTAGGGAAAATGAGATTATGCTTAACAGTAGACGTAATAGGATGCAGACTAAATAAATGGAAATGCAGAATACTGTGCTAGCACCACGTAGGTGTAGGACTAATATGGTAGTTTCATTTTTTGTATTGTAACGTATAATGACTGTGCAAAGAAATGTTACTCTTGTAAGTATGGATTTAAATAAACTTTGTATGTTGTCCTGAACCATTTTCTCTTTGCTCTCTGAAGGGAACTTTGTAAAGTCTGAGAAAATAATACAGATTCGGGGACTTGGATGTTA
>VURO01025718.1:27419-43608 GCA_015108175.1 Pelvicachromis taeniatus
GGGCAGCCATTGTTCTTTTCTGCTTATGCACAGACCTTTTTTTTCGAATGTGATCAGTAACGCCTGTGTTTACCTGCTATTTACATGGAAACTCTGGTGGATTAAACACACTATTATGTTACCCAGGCTTACACCAATGGAACCTCATTCCTTGTGTACACTGGCTTGTAATACAGCTGTATTTAAAACAGGTTGTTGCTTGTAGGTGATCACTTGTGACAATTGCACTAAAGGAGAGCAAACTTCTACTTCAAAGCTCACTTAAATGCTTGCTGGGTTCATTTCTCTAAAACATGTTGTTCAAGTTGGAACCTGCAGCAAAACACCACTCTTTGTTCAGGTTTGAACCACAGACTGTGTATAAAAGTTGGATGTAGTTACCGCTGAAAAGTGAAGCCACTGTGAAAGTGCCTTACACCTGCATTGGTTTTCATAGCTAGCAAGAGAGAGAACTAGTCACTGCTGTATACAACATGAAGTTCATTTTGAAAATTATGCTATTTTCAATTATGCTATATATTAAGTTTTCAGTGTCTGTTGTTAACAAAACTTGACAGTTATGAGTTGAGTAACACCAAAGGTATGTTTCAGTCCACACTTGTGTACAATCTTTATATTAGAAAATGAATAAATACACATGAATACATCTGGCTGATACACAGGGACATGTCACATGTGCATGTTGGGTTTTGAGACTCTTCAACTTTAACTTTTGCAAATCCACAAATGCATGCAGCATTCAAGTGCTAGTGGAAAACTGGGGAATCTGGGCTTCCTGTGTCTTTTGAACATACTCCTGCTGCTACAAATGTAACTTAAACAAAAATCAGTCTCTATCAAAATCAAAAGTCTCCAATTTTATGAAAATGGAGAACATTATCACTTTATTTAAAAAAGGATTGTATGAAAAAAAAACATATCAGTAAAATCCTGAAATGATTTGTATAACATCTGCAAACTTTGCAAGAGCTTAGCTTGTATAAAGTATGCTATTAAAGGTACTTGTTGAGTTTTAGTTACTTTCCAGATTTGGATTACCGTTTACAGTTAGTTGTTTATAATTTTTTTTTTTTATCAACAAAAATTTGTTTATAACCGGTGACGTCATTTTGACGCACCGGTGCGAATGCGTCAAAATTGGCACATTTAGTGCAAAACGAGCCGATAAACACGGGACTTTCCAGTTAGCCGTTAGCGAATTCGAAGCGAATCTGCTAACATACAGACTCTGCCTAGCAAAAGACTATCCTCTTTCCTATTGGTGGAAAAATTAACCAATCAAAGGCTATGGCAACCACGGAATTCGGCTGCACGCGAACGGAACGACTGGAGATACGGCGAGTAGAGATTGGGGCGAGAACAACAGTGACATTTTTTGATATTTAGCTGTTTTGGAGTGTGTAGTTGGTGTTTTTTGTAGTCTTTCTTTGTTGATTTACGGGAACTGTTTCCTTCAGTGGCACAAATAATTTGTGTGAAGTGTTTTTGTGACACCTAATAATTTTGAAAATAGATGTACAAAAAGATGTACAAAGATGTACAAAAATGCAGCATTGGCTGCATTTTTATGTAAATGGCTGCATATAAGTTTATTGTTTTAAAAAACTTATATGACCAGTCAATTTTATTGACATATATGACCAGTCAATTTTATTGACTGGTCATATGGTCTTGGTCTTATTTTTGATTATTTTTATATGAGAAGTATTTGGCAGAGTTAAGATTTCAGAAGTTCATAATCTTCTATTACAGTGCAATTATTTGACTTGCAGTCATGTAGAAATCCCAGTCTCAGTGAACATGTGCACCATTACCTCACGAGGCTGAGTGTGTTATCGAGGAGCAGATATTGCAGGAGTAGGTTTGTAGATTGATTGATAGCTTGACAGATGCTTTATTAATCCTTTGCAGGAAATTATTGCTACGGCAGGTAAACACAGACATAACACTGCACAGCCCAGCAAAACAATATTAATTCCTTATAAAATTAAAAATATATAAATAAATAAAACGGCTAATAGCATGTGCAAATATGCAAACATGTGGATACGATTATATTATTATTATTATTATTATTATTATTATTATTATTATTATTATTATTATTATTATTGTACATTGAACAACGTCTTATAGCAGCTGGTATAAAGGACCTACTAAGGTACCCAGACATGCACTTTGGTTTAGTCAGTCTTTTGCTGAAGGTTAAACTGTTCATACCATCCAGTAATGAGAACTGATTTTTTTCCACTTTTCTACATTTTAAAGATATTCAACTACTTTCCAGCTTTGAAAGATCAAATCATTCAGCTATCAGCATTCAGACCACATTTTTTCAGGAACTGCATTGTCTTGTTAAAAGTTTTCCTTTTCCGGTGTATGATATGTAATAGTGTGAGGTAACTGGCAGTTTATAAAACTCTGCGTTCACAGTACTTTTCCCAAAATTGCAATATTATAGCTGGTCCAACTTTCAGGTTATTTATATTGGCCTCTTTGGTGATTTTCTCTTCTACAGTGTTCACGGAGTGTTTAAAAGTGTCACTTGTGTTGCTTCCCTTCATCGCTGGTCTTTATTTTTAAAGGTACAGTTTCTTTCTCAGCTGTAAGCCCGTGCATCCACAATGATGGAGCACTTTTGAAACATTTTCTAGAATAATTTTGCCACTGGGTGTCACGCTTCCCCTGTGATGATTGGCTGCAGTAGCGGCGTCGCTCTCTACGTGCCTCTATGACGCGCCGCTTTTTTTCCCACCATGCACCGGAGAATGTCTAAGGAAAGATGGCGGAAGGAGGAGCGGCTGATCTGGATACCCAAAGAGGAGAGGTCGCGGCATTGTTGAAAACACAACTCAGAAAGGGAGACACTTGGTAAGAATTGACTGTAATCTTTTCAAGGTCACTGCGTGGCCGTGGGCTGGGTCTGCTGAGGCTGTCAACCCCACGGAGGATGTGAAAGCTAAACGGCCGGGCCGTGTTGACAGTGAGCTCCGAGCTAGCTAAAGGCTGCCTGTCAGCTTCATGTGTCAGCTTGACAGGCTAACGTTGGTTGAGCTCACGCTAAGGCTTAAAACAGTTCAACTAAATTTAAATTTGTATTCTTGTCTTTATATCCTCCACTTCCAAAAAACTGTATCGCATATTTTCTGTGGACGTGTAAGGCTACATACCGTTTGAGCGATACAGATAGTTATCAGGCTATCAGCTAATTGGCTAGCTTGCCGATGATCCAAACTGTTTGCCTGTCAGTGGGTTCATCCGTCGACTTCAGCAGGGCGGAGTCGGGAAAAAAACACCTGTCAAAATCACAGAGCCAGCTGGCTAGGCTTGTAGCAGCCTGAACTCAAGACGGCGGCTAAAAGCTACTGTTACAACTGTCAGTCTGTGTAATGTATGGCTCCCAAAACCACATTTGTTTCAGGTACTCACTGCAAGCTAGCCCTATGCTGGTTTATACCCCGGTAGTTTAATGCCAAAAAACCCCTCTGATATAACTGTGGACTTTTACACCTCGATTTTAGTAAAGATGATGTAATCTTGATTGCTTTCTCTGTAGGTACCTAGTGGACAGTCACTGGTTCAAACAGTGGAAGAAATATGTGGGATTTGACAGCTGGGACAAATACCAGATGGGAGACCAGAATGTCTACCCAGGACCGGTTGATAACTCTGGTCTTCTCAAAGGCAAGTCAAGTAATAGTCCATCTCTGTAGATGTCTATTTCTTCTGGAAGTAGATTATAAATATATGGGAAAGCAGTTTTTGGAAGGTTAGTTTCATGGGAAAGTGACATATACACACACACAAAAAACAGTGTCTATGAACCAGAGAGTAGCCTTTCTTTGGAGGGGGATCATAGAAAGTTCTCCAGCTCACCTTGTTCTTTGTGTGTTATCAATAGCTTAAGTGTTGACCCAGAGAATGTGCTCTTTATGTTCTCTTGTTTAACTGCACGTGTATGGCCCTCCCTCCCGCTAGATGGGGATGTGCTCGCCATCAAGGAACACCTCATTGATGAGCTTGACTACATTCTGGTCCCAACAGAAGGTTGGAATAAGCTCGTCAGCTGGTATGGTCTCACAGAGAGTCAGGAGCCAATTGCTCGCAAGGTAAGGGTTCACTTATTAGCGTAAGATTATGAATGGATTTTTTACATGTTGTTCTGCTGCCAGCTCAGAAGTTGTTTTTTTTTTTTAGATACAGAATCAGTAGGTTTAATGTGCAGTGTGGCTTGTGTTGGGCTGACAGGGAGAACGTTGTGCTAATAAGGTTGTTTGAGAAAATCAGACACGCAGCACTTTTGGAAAAGGAAACTTGAACTTGGGTCAGTGTTTCTGAAACGTGAATAGTGAAAGACTATGACGACAGATATTTAACAAAAAGAGCTGCAAAGGATAGTTAACCATTACATTCATTTTTTAATATAATTTGGTTGGTCAGGTGGATTTACTAAGATACACTGCACAGAATTTCAGAAATAATACTGAAAGACTGGGTGTTTACTTATCACATAGAAGTCAAAAAATGCAGCTGGCTTTCATTCATTTCTTTTATGAATGAAACGCAGTATCTGTGCTTATCTATTTCCATATTTGCATAAGAGTATGTAAGAGTTGCTGGAGTAAAAAAAATAAAAAATTAAGAATGCCTGTATGTTTGTAATTACAGTTGAATACATGTGTGTGTGTATGTGTGATGACACCTTCGCTATCAAAGCAACATCAAATCTTGCTAGTCATGGCATCATGGCTGCTGGAAGCACTTCTACTTCCCCCTCCATATCTATCAGTCTGTCTCTTGCCCCCCCCCCCACATTAACCCTCCTCTTTTGCCATGTATGTCATGGGGTGTATCGGGTAGCTGCAGGGTTTCTATTTTCAGGCAACGTTCTGGATGACTGAAAAGCTACATGGAGCGATCTGCGAGACACAACATGAAGGAGGTTTTCTTCTTCTTTTTTACCCTTTTGCTTCTATTTTGTCAACTTGAGGGTGGGGGGGACTTTGTAGGATTGTAGTCATAGGTGTGACACTGTGGTTCCTTCCGCTTTCCACTTGTGGTTTGATTGCCAACAATGGTGGAGTCCTGCGTCCTTGTTTTCCAAGCGGAGGAATGCCAGCTGAGGTCACAGTGAGAGAAGCAGCGCGAAAGCTTTTAAAAGGAGTGCGAGGAGAGACAAACCAGTATAGGAGAAGTGGCGTGGGTGGCCTAAATGGTTTTGGCTTGACTTTGATTTGAGAAATTGTGTCAGAGCTTGGGGTTGAGTTGGACTTTGACTAAGCTCACAGACAGATGGGTGGTGTACTAGACCACCGGGAGTCTTGAGTAGGGGAGGGTTGTGTTGCTGAGAGAATATAAGCTGTGTGTGGAGGACTGTTGCAGTTTGGGAGCGTGAGTGTCTCTGTGTTGGAGGGGCTCAGGGGTGAAATAAATAGGCTGGGACCCCTCAGCTGTTTCCACGAGGTGCTGCTAATTTAGGCACTTCACTCTGACTGTGAAGTATCAGGACTGCAGATGAGTAGAGACCAAGACAGCATGCCTTGGTGTGCTTTGTTATCCATATGAAACATTTTCTAGCACACTAAATTTATGAGTTTGCTTTCAGTCTTGCAGGAAGTTGATGAAAATGAGATAAGAGTTGCATCATGATTATTTTTGCCAGCTTAGTTGTCACAGTCTCTGTTTGGGTGCCTAATCTTCTGTCAAAGCAAACAACTCTTTCCCCGACTTGACCCTTCTTTTGTGTACTTTCTCTCAGGTAGTTTAGGCTTAGGCACAGCTGATAATAACGTTTTGAAAATATCTTGATCTGAGATTCATAAGTTCTTTGCTTTCCACACCGTGTGTTTTGGCGGGTTTAGTGTATGCGTCTAAATCACAGCTCTAATACTTACGTCCACACTTGGTAGCTCGGCCATGATAACAATTGGACAACGCATCATACAGTCAAAGGCATCTGCTGGCACAACTCAGCCAAACTTGCGTCTGTGTTGAAATCTTAAACATTTAGTTTAGCATGTTTTACTTCTGTCTGTTCAGCCTGACTTGTTACTATTGTCTGTGGTGTAACGTAGTGCTACATTCCTGTTGGCTGATTAGTGGACAGTCAGATTGTGAGATTTTTACACAATTACATTTATGTCCCAGGGTATTTTTCCTTGCAAGGCTGTTGTAAGTATCTCCACGATTCTTTTACATTGATTATCTTTTTGTCTGGGACAGCCCAAAATCACACAGTATGCAGCCGTCTTAACGGTCCCTCATGAATTAGACTCGTGTCCCTCATTCGTTGCATAGTAATGTAACATTAGAGAATCAGCAGTAAATTGATTATCATCCTCTTTTTGCAGGTGGTTGAACAGGGTATGTTTGTGAAGCACTGCAAGGTAGAGGTGTACCTGACCGAGTTGAAGCTCTGTGAAGACAGCAATATGGACAATGTGATCACCAAACGCTTCAGTAAAGCTGACACAATAGGTAGGCACTGCCTAGGCAGTAGTAAGCACTGGTTTCCGCTACAGAGTTCCAAGCTTGTAGGATCTCAGTTTCCTTTTCACATTAATTCTAATAGTCTCTCCAACTATTGTTGCCACTGATCATTTATTTTCCCTTTTTGTTGCAGGGGAAACAAGGAAATCATGTATATAAAACTGAGTGTTTTTTATTTATTTATTTATTTTTTAACTATTATGCAGTTGTGACACAACAGGTACACAATAGTAAATGCCATATTGTTTGCCAGTGTACGGATACTAGTTATTGTATCCTTGCATTGAAACATGATGTTAAAACTGTTGTTGTTTATGAATCAGCAGGCTGTTGGAGGTTTTTTTTTTTTCTCCCCAAATACAAAGAGGTCTTAGCCAGAGCTAAAGAAAATAAAATGGAAATCAAATACATTTTAAAACATGTTTTCAAAATGATTTACTCAAGCACTGCAGCTTAGAAACACAGACTTGTGTTTATGTGCATGGTCACCCTACAAATTCTCATTCTGAACCAGGAAAACATTCCTGGAAGTACAAATGATGTACACCATAGATCTAAACGTACCCTTGGGATTTCAGATATTAGAGTCACCCCCTGTGTGCATTCAAACACATGAACTTTACACTCTGCTTATGTTGTTCTTGAGTAATTGTGTCTAAGTAAATATTTACTTTATTCTGTTGATGATGATGATGGAGGGTTTTTTTTGTGGTTGGTCTATTTCACATTTTGTTTGTGCACATGAGTTTCATGCCTTTCTTTTTTTAAACGGTACAGTGTAAACCACATCTTTTTGTTAATGTCATTGTAGATATGATTGAGAAGGAAATGAGAAAGCTGTTCAGCATTCCTGATGAGAAGGAGACCAGGCTGTGGAACAGGTACATGAGCAACACCTTTGAGCCTCTCAACAAACCTGACAGCACCATCCAAGATGCCGGCCTCTACCAAGGACAGGTTTGAACTTTTCCACTTTTCTCTAAAATTCTCACCATGACAGAAGAGTTTTAAACGCTGGAGGGTTCAATTTCTCAAGAGGGGCAAGATATTTCAGAAAATTGTCACATGTGTAAGAATATGGCTTTCTCTCCAGAGCATTGTTCCTGAGCTCAGTAAAAGATGTTTTAGTTTCAGCTAGATATGGTTTCCCTTGTATTCTTTGGTAGATGCACTTTTTTCAGGTCAGAAAACTGGAGTTTTCTTGATCTACTTGGAAACTATCCATCAGGTTATTTTTGTTGATCAATCGAAATCTGCGTAGGCGGCGGTTCTTTTTCTATTTGTCTCTGCTCTGCCTATCTAAAATTAAAATAAACAGTTATTGCAGATACTGGAAAACCCCACCATTGTGTTGTTTAGCTGTTGCAAGAAAAAGGCCTGCAAGTCAGAACACATGAACTGCTGAAATGACCCTTTGACTTTAAAGACTTTATAGTAAAGCTAGTTTCGGGCCAGCTCATGATCTACTCTGAACTTTTGCGCATTATAACCTGACATCAAACGCACTGCGGACTTTACATATTTATTAATTTAAACATGTGGCTGCAGTGACTCAGCGGGCTCCACATCACAGGGTTGTCCCACTTACCTGCTGCTGCTCCAATCACATTAACCCAGTAACAGTATTCAATGTCTCCCACTGATAGACATGACTTGGAGAGGCTACACGGGTATAATAAGATTATGCTTGATGTATCTGCAATCATGTCACCAGTTAATTTTGAAAGCTAGGTCTACCATGTCCGTTCCTTCAAGTCTTTTCTACCATGTCCCTTCGGTGTGGTGGACCATTCTGCCCACTCTGAAGAATCTAGTGTGCTGGGTGGCCCAGATGCCTTCCAAGCCCACTTGTCCTGGATTGAATCTGGCAACAGCAGTCGCTGTTCTGCTGTTTTTGAAAGCCCCTTTAACTAAAACCTGCAGCAGGTGGCAAACGTTTTTTTTTTATTTGCTCTAAAATCATCAGCGCTTCTGAACAGAACAAGGACCTCCATTGACAACTTGGCTCCATGAACCCAGAGTTGGAGTCTGTCTGTGGGATGTACCTGGTGACATTTCTCTATATATTTAGAGGCTCCTTGTCTACAGTATCTTTTACTTTTTTCTAAAGTGTGGGTGTGCCTTCTTCTGCATAGTCATGAGCATAGACCCCTGTACTCCACCCTGCTGCCACAAATGGATTCTAAAGCTGTCTTAGCTCTGGCACATATAAAATAGAGTAGCTACTTTTAGCCTATGCTTTGTCACAAGGGTTCACCACAGGGGTAGCTCCACGTATTCCATTTGGCAGAATTTTACTCCGAATGACGCTAAAGGGATTTGTGTGAGATCAAATCAGAATCTTTGACTTGTTGGGAAGATAAATTCAGATAAAGCAAGCCAATAACACTTGGACACAGAGTAGAATTCCAAACGTCTGGTGTGTTTAAAGTAGTGCCTCTTTCTACCTTCTCCCGCAGGTCCTCGTAATAGAGCAGAAGAACGAGGATGGCACGTGGCCCCGAGGCTCCACGGCACCCAAGTGAGTGAATGACACACCGCCTGGCTTACATTTCTTTGGCTCTAATGAGTTGTACCACAGTAATGGAATCAGATTCCTACTTTGTACTCAAACACTACTGTCGCTTTACTAAAAGATACATGTGAGCAAAGTATTATTGAATGGCAGATGACTTGTATGTAGTCAGTTTGAAGAAAACCAGTAATATGTGACACTGCATCAGATTTCCTGCTGTGGGGATCTTCCCCATCCAGCTTGCCATTATCTTCCACTCTGGAAATCCTGCAGAATTAAATGTGTAACAGTTTTAAAGTTTCCCTGCTACATCACTGCATCATTGTCAAAGATTTCCTCCCTTTGTGACTTTGCCTGCGTTTCCTTCTTGTTTTGCTCGACCTTTTTGTTGCTGACATATCACTCCGTTTATTTTGTTTCATCTCTGTTTAATTTTAATTTGATCGGCACTCAGCTTTCTGGAACAGCTCCTTATTTTCCGCTCTAATTCATGATCTATTCTTTATCTTTTGAAGGTCATCTGGTGCTTCCAATCTCTCTGCTTTGCCAAAGATCTCGCCTTCATCTCTCACAAACAATCATAACAGCAGCTTCAACAGCAGGAAGTAAGGCATAGTTGTGGGTTGACTAGCAGAGGGGTGGGTTTGGATGCCAACAGCCAGAGATGGAGTCTGATGTGCAGCCTGGAGTTCAGGACAGAACTTCACGCTGAAATCGCCAGAATGCCGGAACGAATTGGCTTAAACATTTGTTGCTTTTAACTTAAGTATGTAAGCTTTTTCTCAACTCTTTATCACTTCTGTTTAGACTCATTCTATAATTCCATTACTGAAGCTGTTTGTAGCTTCCCACTATGAAATTCATCAAACTCTGTTCTGTACAGGTCTATCTCTGGTTGTGATTTGAGTGCTTTAAATCTCCTGATGATGCATTTCTCAGCTGTAAGAGCTGATAGAAGGGAGGGGGGAAGGGCGCTTGCGTTGGGTTGCTCTCTTAGAATTTCTTCAGTACAGTAGTCTCTCTTAAAAAAAGAAAAACAAAGGTCCATTGGAGCCTCTGGGTGCCTTACTCAGCTTTTGATTATATTACTCAAATTTGCAAATCTAGTTTCCTATTGATTACAGCACTGGCTAGCTGTGGTTGCATGATTTGGGCCAATGTGGTGGTTATTTCATCTAACAACATTCTACGAGGTTTTGTGGTGCAAAAAAAACAAAAAAACAATCCAACTTTCATTCTGTATGTTATTTGATTTAATGCCAAACTAGATCTAAATATGCCATTCAGTAGATTTGAAAACTTAAACCATGAACATTTGTTTAAGTACAACACGACATCATGCTTTCAGTCAGTCACAATAGATTAGCTGGTAATTTCAGAGGATATTTCTCCTGTTCTCGCATAAGTAAAAGAAGGACCATAAAGTTTCCTAGTAGGAATAATTTAATCTAGGGTTCAGTGTTTACAGATTTACAAATCTCATCAGTGCAGACTAGACCTCTTATTTGCAGCCTCTTTGTGTCCTGAGGGGAGTCTGCATGTGGCCTTTTATTAAAACTATGCTCATATCCACAAACTTCAGAGAGACTTGAACAGAATCTTTGCGTTTGTTTGCTAAAACTGACACGACTGCTCATGTCACCCTCTTCATTTCCTGAAGCATAGCCAGCATTTGCCAAAGACTGTCTGACTCATCAGGCAATTGAACCAGGGTAGACTCTGCATTTCATAACTTTGGGCCTTCCTTTCTGCATTTAGTTAAAAAATAAAAATAAAAATAATAAAATAAGTCTGCTTGCAATGCCACTGTAGCTAACCTGGGAAATGGCACCAGAAATACTACGTTAAGCTGATTGTGCTGCAGCTACAGGGTACTACTACCTGGTGGCTGTAGAATAATTAGCTTAAGCCTTCAATCAGTGTTGCACTGCAGTCCCCAACACCTCTCAAATCCCTGGACCCGCCCTCCACCCTCCATATGTCAGCAGTATTGTCTTGTCATACCCATTCAAGTCAACCTGTAACTGAATGATTAGCATGTTAGCCAAAATCTGAGCAGTTTATTACATTTAGAATGACCTTGTACCCTAAATTTAAAGTTTGTTATACTATGATACTCTGCAATCTGTGACCTCAGTGTAACAGAAAGCACTGTCTGTGCTTTTGACACTATGGAATCATAGTGTGGTTTTCTTAGTATCTTTGTTGCCTTAGTGTAAAATGCAACTTGGTTACCAAACAAATGCATTACTCTGCAAAAAGAAATTCAGTTTATGCCCAGTCATGCAGCTCTACTGCTAGCCTACGTGTTGAGAATATTGAATGCTTGCCTAAATATATTGTTTGTTGTGTATTGTTTGACCCAGAGGCTCTTTCAGCCATGTCCAAAAGATGCACATACACTCTGTGGGTGGAGCTTTCTGCCTTTGCTGTCCAGTGGACACTGTGTTCCCTCCCTTCGCATAATGCGTGTGATTTACTGCATGCTGGAGGTGTGCGTGCGTGTGGGCCTGCACGTGGTAGATAATAGACATTGTGCATCACATTTCTCGGTACTGTTGAAATGCAGAAATGGTAGTCACAGGCTCGGCCACCTTAAAAATCGATACTGACAAAGAACGAAGGTGTTAAAATCAACTGAGCCTTTCTTTGAACTCGTAAAAGTTGCATAATAAAATACTTTCTCAGACAATTTTTCAGCTCGTTCTCGAAGCATAGTTCCACATTTTCATTGTCACACAGCCGTGGCATCTTTTTCTGCACAGTCGATGGATTGTTGAATGCACAGGGTGGGTGACTTGGGGAAATTGGATCTTTACTCTCAGCAGCTCTCCTGTCCCGGATTCACTCTAGTAGCAGCACTGTCATTTTTTTCCCCCTCTGAATTATACATGGGGATTTATTTATTTATTTATATTATTTTTCCTCTTTCAAATGAAGTGTTCCCATATTACATTATCCTTGTCTTTTTGATTCTGCGGCTTTGGCCTGGTCGGTTTAGCCTCAGCAAGTGATGCTCTGCAACTGCATTAAGTGTCACCGTCCTGCGATGTAGCGTCCCCTGATTCTGGCAGCCAGTCTCTGCTCCTCTCACACACTCACTCTCTCCCTCTGTGTCTTTTGATCCCTTTACCTCTCCTTTCCTCCGAGCTCATTGCGATGCACATGTTCTGCAGTCTGAGTGACCTTCAGAATACATTTCATCTGTTCCCACTTCTCATCTTCTCATCGCGTGTCTTTACACACATGCTGCCCCTGATGATTAAAAAAACCACCCATTTCTCTGGGTTGGAGTTTATCTATTTAGATCATCCCCTTTCAAACCTCTCATGGAGTCAGCCATGACATATTAAAGAGGATGAAAGGAGGGTGTGTCAAAGTGTGATTTTACTTAGTCCAGAGTGTCGGAGGTTGTTTTTTTTATCAGCAAGAGAAGGGGGAAAAAAAGTGCAGGAATGTGTGTGCTAGTGTGCAAAGTAGAGGGAGAACAGTGATATATGCAAGCTAGTTTGAGAAAATGGGATAAATTACGTGGTGACATGATTGTGTTAATGTGTCTTTGTACGTATGTCTCGACTCCTCTCTGTAAAAGTGAGTTGGTCCTGTGAATACTGCAGCCTCAGCTGGATGCAGTGGATCAGCTGCTCCCTCCATCCCCATCTCATTTCTCTTCTGTCATCCTCTCCCCCCTTGTACTGTCTGCCCCTCCCCCCCATTCTCTTTGCTTCTCCCGCCCTCCCTCTTTCTCTCTCTGTGCACCTCTACCTCCAGCAGCAGCAGTCTTGAGCATCCTTGCTGCTGCTGTTGCTGCTGCTGCTATAAATATCTGCTGGTAGCCGTAGAGCAGCAGAGAGCAGCAGGCAGGCCAGGGGGAGGAGCAGAGGACAGGACGGCATAGGACGGGGGGGGGAAACGAATTGAAGCAGAGAGGATAACAAGATGACAGGCGATCGAGCCCGAACATGAAGACTGGGAGAAATGAGGAGAGGGGAGCTGCCCAGTTAACTCTAAGACAGACCAGAATGTGTGCTTTCGTGTGCACTGAATTGTTTAGTTTTGAAGGTTGGCCTGTGCTGGACTTGGAAGCAAATTGAGGCCTAAACTTTCACCTGGACTCTATTCAAACTGCTTCTGGAGCTGGATTGGCTTGAGCTGAGTTAAGACTCAACAGTCAATACTGGAGCCGGACCTTCCTTCCTGATCTCAGATTCCCCAACTTTTCATACAAGGGACCCAAGCAAACCCCATCAAAGCTGCTGGTTGTCTAGTTTTGTGCGGACATGCAGGCCAGCAAGGGCCGGGGTGGGGCTGAGATGTCATGCTCCTGTGTTGCTGGTGGTGCCTGAGGCCTGAGGCGGTGGAGCTGGATGGCAGGAGGGTGGACCACCGAGTGTTGAACTGCGAGGCAACTGCCTCCACCGCCATCGCAGCAGTTTCCCTTGACCAGTGGGAGCCAGAAACGGCCAACGCTGCTTTATCGAGCCCCCAGAGGTCTGCTGATTGCTGCAGCTGGGCAGGCCTATCTTAAGACTCTTAATGAATGTCTAGGGTCTAGGAAGCTGTAAAGAGAGGGGAAGCTGTACACCTTCTAGTCTTTGTAAAGTTTTGTTGTTTGTTAAAAACGTTAATTTGATTTAGTATAGATGTTGTCTGTCAGTATTAGATTTCTCTGTGCATCAGTGTCCATGACTTTCCACAAATGGCCCTGTTTGATCTCTCTGTATCTGTATGTTGATTGTACAGTGTGAAGAATTCGAGCTATAGTCTACCATCCTACCACCCTTACAGCAACAGTTATGACTACTCGGACCAGAGCAGGCAGAGCGAGCGCTCAGGCTTGTGTGGACTTTCAAACCTGGGCAACACCTGTTTCATGAACTCTGCTGTGCAGGTAATCTTTTCATGGAGCTCTTTAGAGTCTGGAACGATGCTAATTAGCACGCTAATGTTTAAACAAAATACTACAGAGAAAACTAAAAGTTTTTTCTCTCCTGTTTGTGCGTTTTAGTGTTTAAGCAATATCCCTCCACTGACGGAGTACTTCCTCAAAGACAAGTACACAGATGAGCTGAATGAGGACAATCCACTGGGCATGAAGGGGGAAATTGCCAGAGCTTACGCAGAGCTTATTAAACAGCTGTGGTCAGACAAATACAGCTACGTCACCCCGAGGCCTTTCAAGGTAATTCCTTGGAAAATAAATAAATATATATAATATAAAAGCTGAAAAGGTCATTGTGTGAAGGAATCTTCCTGTTTGAATCTTTCACATATGTTAAACTTTTTGATGGATGCTGGACAGATGAAGCCTTGTATCAATCTGTGGGAGCTAAAAATGGTGATGGTACTCTTCAATGAAATACATAAACAGATATGGACATTGTATGGCTGCAGGCCACATCCGGTCCATTGGTAGGGCCTATGAGGTCAATGGGAAATTCAAACATAATTATAAATCATGCACTTTGTCCCTTTCAGCCACCAAACATTCCTCATCAGAGAATAGCTTATTTTGTGTGTTTGTTGTTGTTGTTGTTTTTTGTAGTTTTGTGGGAAATGAAAATTTGTCACTTTTAATTTGAGTGTTTTTAAATAGTTTACGGTAACTATTTTTATCCCTAAATTTAGTGCATGTAAGCAAATGTGAATGTCGGTCAGTGTTTATAAGACATTTGAGTTTGCTAGCCCTGGAAGCTGTCAATTAACAATTAAAAAATAAAAGGTCTAGAGTGAAGAGTTTTAAACAACACATTCATTTATTTACTGCATTTTGAATTGAGAAATACCAGAATTTGAGTAATGCAACGTTTGAAGGACTGCGGTAATTTACCCTCTGTGAAAAAGCATTTGAGAATGTGCCCCCTCTCCAGGTGAACTGGGAAGACTTTGTAGGAAACCTTCAGTTCAGTTGAAATCAAAGCAGACAATTTTGAGTTTTTCTCTTTGGCTCTGGATGAGAGCTGTCTGCCACACAACAGAATTATTATGTTTGTAAGTGAGATAACGAAAGACTTTGAGAGCATGGAGCTGGCAGCAACGCAATCAGTGAAAGAGACTGACAGGGAGTGATTTGTTCACTGTCCAAATTTGAGAAGGAAACATGTCAGGTTTAAGTTAAAGTGACTGAAATTGGTACTTTTGCATTGTGTTAAACACCAGAAGGTGTTGTGCAAGCCAGTGCTGAAAATGAAACATGTTGTTCTTAATTAAAATAGTTCTGTAGTATAAACAGTTTGAATAACTTCATCAGGGCACCCAGTTGCAGACTTTCCACAGATAAGCAGACATTCTCAGAAGATGTAAGTTCTCTTTGAATCTCCTTCACTTCTCTAGAAACAGTCTAAGTAATGAAGTTTAACAAATCCATGTACAGATCCTAAGTTAATGACTATCAAATTTAGACCTCATTTATCCTAAGCCTGACTTTAACGCACTTGTTCAGGCCCAAAACAGACTAGATTTCTCTCACTCCGATAAAGTCCTTAATCTATGAGCAAAGTAGAAACAGCACTTTGTATGAAGTTAAAGATATTTGAAATTGTTTCTGGGAATGTTGATTAAATAGTCATAAAATGTTGGTGTTTTTAACTATGCCTCTTTTGTATTTTCATTAGCTAATTGCAACAGCTAGTCTTAATCTTACTGGTGAGCATATAAATGTTGAAACCTTTTCAGTTTAAGACCTATGGGCTACAGAATGGAGTACATGCACATCTTATATTATTTTTGAAAGAGACCGGTTATTCAAGGACGAGAGGGTTTGCTCCCTGCGCCTTCGGGTCGGGGAGCGGGTCCTGACCGTCATCTGCGCTTATGCGCCGAGTGGCGGTTCAGAGTACCCAGCCTTCTTGGAGTCCCTGGGTAGGGTACTGGAAGGTGCTCCGCCCGGGGACTCTATTGTCTTATTGGGAGACTTCAATGCTCACGTGGGCAATGACAGCGAGACCTGGAGGGGCGTGATTGGGAGGAACGGCCTCCCGGATCTGAACCCAAGTGGTGCTTTGTTATTGGACTTCTGTGCAAATCACAGTTTGGCCATAACGAACACCATGTTCGAACATAAGAGTGTCCATAAGTGCACGTGGCACCAGGACACTCAAGGCCGCAGGTCGATGATCGATTTTGTAATCGTATCATCAGACCTAAGGCCATATGTTCTGGACACTCGGGTAAAGAGAGGGGCTG
>VURO01025722.1:0-12563 GCA_015108175.1 Pelvicachromis taeniatus
TATCATTAATGCATACCTGTACCTGTACCATATATATTGTTTTGTTTGTGGTAAGTATTTGTATTAAGCAAAAAAAAAGTTGCTGTAGTTTCATTGTAGTTTTTGGCATTCTGAAGTGAAACTCCAAAATGTGAAATTATTATTTTAATTAATCATTGTTTTTGAAATGAACGACAATTAGCATGTCTTGACGGCATATGAAATTCTCTTGTCCACTGATAATATTACAATTACTAACGTTTTCATTGCCTCCTGCACAAACTGCAGAATTTTCTATTTTTTATTTCATTTAAATCTGTATTTTTAAATGTCTGTTTGCGTGTTCATTAATCTGGACAACCCACGCAAGGTCTCCTGACCTTGCCTTGAACCCCTGCTGCGCTAATAACCTGTCCAGCGAGCACGGGGCGTGACGCGCAGGTTTGGTTACCTGTTGTGTCTCGCCGCATGCCCGGGACAGCTCCTGGGGTACTGAGCTGAAGTGGCCCTAATTCTCGGCTCTTATTGGTTACAAGATAGACGGTGGACTGCTAGAGACGCCGTTGATTCGTCGGTTCAGCCGCTCGTTCAGCGGATTTCCTTCACAACAGGGAGAAAGCTGCAGCAGAGCCAGCGAGCTCAATGTCACCGGGTACCGGAGAGGATGGATTTAGGAGGAAGGTCGGTATACACTGCCGCCACGGGTCCATGAAGATGCTCACCCAAGTAAGACCGATTCTCACATGTAGCATATCCGGTCGTTTGTGTGTGTGGGGGTTTTTTTTTTTTTTGCGCTAGTCTTTGGTGAATGAGAGCTGGCCTGCGGATTGTAGATATCGATATCGCTGAACGTAAATAGTCATTAGCTGATGCTGTTTAAGATGTTTAGATAAGTGATAAATGGGTATTGTTTTAGAACATTGATACCAAAATTGCATTTCTAAAACCTACATCGAAACCTCACTTCATATACCCGCTGGCGACCCAGCAGGGTCTCGTTTGTCTCTGGGGGTGGTTGGCTAGAGCCCCTACAGTGGACCCATATTTTACTGGACTGGACTTTTAATATCTTTTGGTTTTCATAATCTCGTGTTCTACTTTTTTTCCCCTGTCATGTATGAATATGCATTCAAAATTCAAGTCACTAACCCCTTTTGTAGCTGCACACGCACATTTATGCATAAGCCTACAAAATGCAACACTTAACTGGAGATCCACCTAAATTCTGTTCAGCTTCTCATACCGCTTTTGACCGGGCTCTATGACATCAGGCTGGGAATGAATAAAGTTTGGCTCTAACACCTGTTGGTTTTTACCAGTGTGTTATGACAAGTGCCAGCCATTTCCCCCAAATTCACTTTTTACCTTGTCATCTTCCTCTGTGGTAAAGGCTTGGGAGCAGTGCTTTGCTTCCTTATAGCCTGCTCTTCTGGTTTTACTGCAGTAATAATCTATCATCTTCTCTGCTGTTATAAGGGAATGATATGAAGTTACACCACATGGAAAATAAATAAGTACTCTTTGAACTAATACTTTTTGGTTTTTCCCAAGGAGCAAATACTTGCAAGAAGTAAAACATTAAGCAAATAATCTGTACTGCATTAAGCAGTGTTCTGCACCCTTAAACCTGAAGCTGATCATTTTTCAGTCTTTTAAAAGCAAAAGGGAAAAAAAAAAAAAGCTGAGTTAATTTTATCTCCACTTGAAGCAAAAAAAAAAAAAAAGTTCTTAAATTATATTCTTTTCATGCTCGCTCAGTCAGTGAACATGAAACATTGTGCTTCATGTGTCTTTCTTTGATGCACGCCTCTTTGATGTGCTGACAGTGAATAACATGCAGACTCGGACGTCTCTTTAAAGCCGGAAATCATAAACGACTGAATAGAATTTAGATTTGAAGCACCAGATGCAGGATTTACGTTGTCTGCAGCATTGTCTGTTATGGTGCTCCCCTCTAATGCTGTCATGGTGACTTTGGCTAAGGCCTCAGAGACGTATCTATAGCCCTCTGTTGCTCACCAAGATGTACTTGAATCTGCACAGTACTGTGTGCTCTGTATTGCCAGGCTTAGGGAATTGTAGCTCAGGTGAGTCATGCTGCATAGCAAGAAAAACGAAAAACTAAATTATCAGCATTTAATCATAGAAGCAGAAAAGTATGTGCGTGTGTATTTAGAAACCAATTAAGCAGCTTCTTTGCAAAGCAACTTTGTCCAAGTTTTTTATTAGTAATAAGTTGCTGTGCGTCCATCAAAGCCTCTGCCACTGTGCTTTGGACTGTGTGTGTGTAAATGTGTGTGAGAGGAAAGGGATTTAGAGGTCACTCTGGGTTTTCTTTTCTTTCTTTTTTTTGAATTGCGAAATATTTGCCCCTTAGATTCCAGAGAGGCTTGCTTCTCTATTCCTAGGGCCCACGGTCCTCATTGTTGAAGCTCTTTTGCTGTTGAGCTTTTCACTCTTGTCAGCTGTGGGCCTCTGTTAACACACTGGGGAGCTTTGTGTGGGGTGAGCTCGCTGTCTGCACATGTGTATGCTTTCACGTGCATGTGCCTTTCTGAGGAAAGAGTGTGTGAATGCGTGTGCATCGAATGAGGGAAAATGAGATACGAGTGCGGGTGGACTGAGTGAATGGGAAGCAAAGTGAGGGTTTTTTTTCAGAGAGGAGGAACTCTTTTACATACAGCAGCTCTGTACCTCAGTCTCTTCCTAAGTGCATACACAAACAGGCATTTTAGCAATAGGAGCCACAACAGATGGAAAGAGCAAGTAAATCTTGATCCACAGCTGCTGTGGATGGGCTCTTGTGTTTTCCACTGTTGGCGTGTCTGAAGAGGCTGCTGATGCTAGCAGAGTGATCAGCAGCCGGCAGACCCCACTTCTTCCCTTTAGGGATCTTGAGATAAGTGACTGGCTGTCTGGTGTGCAAGGAAGGACTCACACTTGGCAAAGCCGATTGTGTTTGCTTATGAACGCCCAGCTGTTTGCAGTCTCATACACTTTCATACATTTCTATTATTTGTTTGTTTGTTTTTTTTACATTTGGTACTTCAAACAAGGATTGCATTAATTAATAAGTCATGGCATAGCAACAAATTTCAAATATTTAGCATTACTTCCTCAAACTATATGTACAATAAGGAAAATACTCATAAAACCTTAGTGCGTTCACCACTGAGTGAACGGTTTATTAATTATTTGCATGCAGTTTGTTCACTGATCCACGTGTTGGTGTGTTTATGTCTTTCAGTCTGCTCATATACACAATTAGCAAGGCTACTCGCAGGCTGTAAATATGACACTGTGTACTCTCTTCCTTGAGGAGATCCAGTTAATGCCTAATCCTCAACCCTACACAAACACGTGTGGTCAGTGTTCCATCACTAAGCAACCTGCTAGATGTGTTATACAGTGGAAGCCGAGGACAAAGCAATCTCGGTAAATACCCATTTATGGACCTTTTTGTGAAGATACTCTAAACTCAGTCGTTATCAGTAGAGCTAGTGTAGTTTACCAGTTGTTTTACTCAATATGGCATATGTTTCCCTGAGTGTTAGAGCACGTTTGAGACTCTTATAGTATTTGTAATGTTAAGAAATGGAAACACGTGTCTGTATTTGGATATATCCAGACGTATTAATCCTGATCATTCAGGAATATGCTTAAAATAAATGTTTCTCCATAATGGAAAAATACTGGTAATAATGGTGGTTGAGGTAACCAAAACTTTCCATGCTCTCCTTCATTGTTAACCAGTTTATCTCATGCATGGCTGTCCTTTAGTGTTTTTATTTGCTCACATAAAAGGCATGTATTCGGCACATGCTGCTTTGTGTTATAAAGCGGGGGACTCTCCTCCCTTAGCAAGTCCTTTTAGGCCGCCCGAGATCAATGCGCAGATATTCATGGTTCGATGGCAGGAAGGTGTTTGAAAGCTGGAAGACTCTAGGCCTCACAAAAGAGAATCGCTTTGATTCTCTGGCGAGCCTTCAACACAGATTCATTCATCTTAATATATGGACAGTTGATGGAGAGCCTTTGAAAGCTCCATGTTACACTAACCATTTCTGTTCTTGCTTTATGTACGACTTATGCCAGCATGTTTTCTTTGGGTACAATTTAATTAGTTTATGGAGGAAAGGGTAAAAATGCTCCAGGGGAAAAGCCTGTAGCTTTACTCAGTGAAAGAGTAGCTTTACTCAGTGTACCCATGTAATACTGAAGGAATCTGATTTTCTCACATGTAAAAACATTTATTGACCTTTTTTTTTTGTGATTTATTGGTAGACAGTGCCAGCTTGATTCGAGCTTGACAGAATAAAAGGTATTTTCATTCCCATTGCCAAAGAGTTTGATGACATATTTCACAAATTCACAGTGGTGTCAACTTTGCATCTCTGTAGATAAGCAAAATGTTACAGGTAGTGGTTTTTAAAAGTTTTGACTAGTTTATATTTCTATTTTTCTTCATGTAATCAAATTATGCGCTAAGGCAAACCAACAATGCATCAGTCTGCTGAGTATAAGTTCAGATGCACCAAGCCCATCGGGCCCGAGTGTTGATATACACCTTTAATGGACTACAAGAAATAGTCAAACATGTGTAAATTGGGGATTTACCTGGATAATTTGAGTCTTGGTGAGTGTATGAGACCAGGCAAGTGTGTGTGACACTGAATCCAAGTATTATGCCCGTGGTTGAAACAAAACAACATGAACACCCAATTTTGAATGTGTGGCTCATTCACGTTTTTGTTTCTTTGTTTTGGCTAACAGTGGAAGAAACCTCATCAATTATTGTTGGTTAATTGATTGTTTTTGAGTCTCTAAGCTTTTATAGTTTAGTTCCAACCTTTGACTTAATAGCCAATGTGTTAAAAGAAGGGCGATTTAAAGTTTGGATAATTTACATATCGTGTACAGTACAGGCTGCTAAATTATCCACCTAACCTGGTTTATGTATTAAGAGTGCATTCCTTTACTCTGAAATGAATTGTGTTCAGCGTTCCAGTTTGCATCGAAATAATACATGGTTAAAAATAACATATAGTATCTAAGACAAAACCATTTTTTGGACTGGAGGTTGATTTACAGTGCAGTTCTAATTCAATTCAATTTTATTTTATTTATATAGCGCCAAATCACAACAACAGTCGCCTCAAGGCGCTTTACATTGTAAGGTAGACCCTACAATAATACATACAGTGAAAAACCCAACAATCATATGACCCCCTATGAGCAAGCACTTTGGCGACAGTGGGAAGGAAAAACTCCCTTTTAACAGGAAGAAACCTCCGGCAGAACCAGGTTCAGGGAGGGGCGGGGCCATCTGCTGTGACTGGTTGGGGTGAAAGAAAGAAGACAGGATAGAGACATGCTGTGGAAGAGAGCCAGAGATTAATAACATGTATGGTTGAATGCAGGGAGATCTCTTAACACATGGTGAATGAGAAAGGTGACTGAAAAGGAAAAACTCAATAAATCAAAGGGGTCCCCCAGCAGTCTGAACCTATTGCAGCATAACTAAGGGAGGATTCAGGGTCAACTGATCCAGCCCTAACTATATGCTTTAGCAAAGTTAGTTCTGAAACAACTCTAGATTTGCTGCAATAAATATTCCCCAAATTATTTCATTAAGTTGTTTTTTTTGCCAGATTAATCACTGTAGAACAGACATTTTACTTAACTTGCACCTTGCGAATCGGATTCGCCTTTTATTTTCCATCTCACGGGACATTGTTAGACGTGTGTTCCCAGAGCAGTACACAGTTATCACCTAATTACACTCTTTTGCACCCGTACACCTCACATCAAACACAAACAGCAGGAGGTGTGACATACTGCAATGAAATAATCAAGGTTCGTCATGCAGGTATTTCAGGTTGTGAGTGTTTTCTTCGTCGCAGAGAGTAATGAGGATCTCAGATTTGTTTATCCTGGCTCTCCTAGCAACCCCAGCCTGCAGCACATTTTGGAGCATGAGTCAAGCAGCAGATGAAGTAGGAGCTTCTGCGCACATTAACAAGCTCTCAAGAAGATACTGCACAGATACATTTGCGTTAGCCTTTTTATACAAACTCAAGATGGAATCTGGAATACATGTGTTTCTCTGGAGATGCTTGATCCATATAGAGACTAGAATACTGCATGGATGCTCTTAGGTAGGTAAACTAATGAGCTTTGATACAGACAGAAAACTTAACATAGAAGACATTTACTTTTATATCTCTCTTTTCTGTCATTTCAGGTAACCACTCCACGGCTGCACCCTAACACTATCATCTCATCCCCCCCACCCCCCACCCCTCCCTCCAGCTCCTCTCTCCTCCTCCTCCTCACACTGTGGCCTATTTATACCCTGGAGACTCTAAGCAGTCTATTAAAGCCCACAGACCTGTTCAGAAAAAGACACCAGTGAGCTTAAATTCAACGTTCATCTCATCTCCGTGCTGGTCACCTTTTTCTCAACAACCATAAGTGAGGAAAACTAAAACATCAGCAAATGCTTTAACCTTCAGATTACAAGCTGCAAGGACAGTTTCAGCTGGAGCAGACTTTGGAAATTCTGGATGAAGCATGATTTTGGACCCACTGATTTTCTGTTATTTAGCTGAAATACAGAAAAGCAGTCTTCCATGCTATACCATGCCTTTTGACTCACTTGTCTACGGGACTGTGGTATTTTGACAAGAACTCCAAAGGACTTACCTTCTAAATGGAAAAGGATCACACATTTAAAGGTAAGTCAAGGCTTCTGTCGCGTTCAACTTTGCTTCATCAGTTTTCATACTGAATCCATCATAGTACAGCAAAACCAACATAGTAAGCTATATGAATACATTCATAATTGATACGTTCTTGCATACGTTTTGCGTTTACGTCACGAAGATGATGGCTGCGCAAATATTATTGCTGTTGTGTACATATTGTAAAAGTGTGGACCACAACAGTCTCACAGCAAAGTTCACATTTATTGTTAATCTGCTAATAAAAATAGAGCCTATGTTAAAGTGGGCATCACATTTGTGATATATTACATGCATTTTTAGTTATAGGAATAGAGACACAAACATTATAGTCATCATAATAGTTTAATCTGCATTACAAAAAGTACTTTGAAGGAGATTCTGTTAAAACAAATGGGGTATTCAAAATTTATTGAGAAATAATAATAATAAAAAGAAAAACACTTTTTTTTTTTTTTATATATACATATTGTGTATCCAGTCTTGCATTGAGTCCTGCTATGAACTAAGCCCACACCACCTTGTGTGTCACCTGCAGGATGACTGCAGTCTACCCCTCTGAGAGTAGCCCAGAAGGGGCTGAAGCTGGGGCTCAGACAGCAGGCTCTAAGGGGTCAGGAGCAGGAGGAACCACCGGGACCAGCTCAGTAACTGGGGTCAAGAGCATAGATTCTCATGAAGACTCGGTCCGAGGTTCCATTGGAAGCACGGTGGCCTCCACTAGTAGTAGCCAAAGGAACGCCCGCTGGAGCCGGCAGGACAGCTCTGACATAAACACGGATGATGAGGGAGCCACCGTCCGCCGCCTCACTCCCCTGGAAAGGCTGAACCTGGATATGTGCCAGGATGAAAGGTATGGTGATTGTAAGTTACTTTTGAATAATCACTTGTTATATTTTTCATTGTTTTTTTGTTGTTGTTTTTTTTAACTTGCCAAATTGTGAGAGTTAGTGTTAAATGTTTTATTATCTAAACTGGTTGCAGGTTGGTCCGTGAGCTAACGGTGGGCAGAAGAATCGGCTTCTACAAAATTCACGGAGAGCTCGGGTGTGGAAATTTCTCCCATGTTAAGCTGGGAATTCATGCTCTCACTAAAGGTAAACCCCAGTATGAAACGAAGACATCTGCACAGCGTCACATTAAAACATTGCCTAAACACGTTGGAATAAAAAAAAAACAAACAAAAAAAAAAACGAGAGGCATAAGCTTCATTTTATAATTGTGGCTTCTTATTAGACTTAAGTGATAAGTTGGCTGATAACCTGTTTCCATCAATGGGCTGCAACACTACTAAGTGTGTGCTTATAGCAATTTACTAACACGGCGATTTGTGCCTGGCCAGGGGGCTGATTCAGCCACAAAGAGACAGACTGTCTGCTGCCCTTGAACAGATGGATTGATTAAAGATCTCCAGTTTCCTTAGCGACGGCTAAAATTGCTGCATGCCTCATCAAAGACTACAACGACAGAGGAAAATTAGTGTAGCTTTGTTTGTCTGTGTGCGCGTGCATGCATTTTTTTTTTTTTTAACCATTTAAGGTTTGTACGTATTTACTCTGGCTGGTTGTGGCTCTGTGTGTGTGTGCGTGCGTGCCTGTGCGCAATGTTTAGGTCAGTGGTGTCATTTAGTCAAAACACAAAATGAGCTGCAGTGCATTTTAAATGCTCCTATTGAAAGCTATGTCACAGCTGAAAGAGAGTCTAATACCAGCCTTAATAATGCATACTGTAGCACAATTAGATATCTCAACACCATTTTGCCACTTAAGAACTTTTCTGTATTCAGTTACCTGAGGTCTACTTTATGCAACTCTATGAATCATTTAACGGAACTCAGCCAAGATATCAGTTTTTCAAATTCACCGTGTTTTGATTATTGTAAAACTGCATTTATTTTTTTTTCAAAGAAATTTTTAAATTCGTCTTTTCATTTTGATTTTATAACAGTTCAGCTAATGTAGCACTCTATTCCTGTCTTTTTTTTTTAACCCTTTGCCATCCTTGGTGTGAGCCTACATATTTACTGAGACTTGGAGTAATTTATGATTGTCTAACAAAATACGTCACATTTTTAAGATGAGGTTAACTGTGGAAACTGACCCCCTGTAAGAACATAATCGTGAAAATTTAGTTCAGGGTCAGCAAACCTTTCATCTCAGTTATCCAGACCAGAGTGTTGTTTGAAGTACTAAGTGGAACCAGGCCTACATTGTCTATCATCAATCTACAAAAGATTTATATAACAACTAATTCAAAATTTATTAGAAAAGTGATTAAAAATTAAAGTTTTTTTTTGTTTTGTTTTTTTGTCCTGTATCTAGATGTATTATGTGTACAGCAATCAGTGACCAAATGTCTCCTTTTGCATCACTAGACAAAGTGGCCATAAAGATCTTAGATAAAACCAAGCTGGATCAGAAGACCCAGCGGCTGCTGTCCAGGGAGATCTCTAGCATGGAAAAACTACACCATCCCAATGTCATACGCCTCTATGAGGTATTTTTGACTTTAAAGTTTACTTCTAATCCCATTGTGCTTTTTTTGATCATCAAATCTATGTGACATTAAGTACTTTTCTGCTAATGTATTCTAACATATGCACTTACACTACATGTGTTTAGGTGGTGGAGACTTTGTCACGTTTGCACCTGGTGATGGAGTATGCAGGGGGAGGGGAGCTCTACACCAAGATTACCACAGAAGGGAAGCTTTCTGACACTGACAGCAAACTTGTCTTTGCTCAGATTCTTTCTGCTGTTAAACACATGGTCAGTGCGTTTACGTTTATATTAAAATAGTCTGATAAGGCAAGACACAGAAAACAGAGTATACGCTATTTAAAGTCTGATTGCAATCTTGATAATCGTATCACGTTGATATTCACAAGGAGGATGACATCTATAGTGCTGCCTGTTCTCTACTGCTACAGTGACCTGAATAAGCCAGTGTGTTCGTCTCATCTTCTAACCCATTAAATCTCATATGACAATTGCTGTCATTGCTGAATGTTTGCACACTAGCTGCATTTAGATTTTAGTCATTCATTCTCTCTCACGTCAGGTATAATGAACCATCTGCGAGGGGTAATCCAAACTGTCAAAGAATAAAAAATAGATGAAAAGAAATATTGCATTGTAATATTTCACTAGAATATTTAGCATGTGGGAGAGCAATTCACATGCTGACACAGATTGATGGAACTACAGTTGCAGTTGCCATAACTAATTCCTCCTAGACATGTTCTGAGAGAGACAAATAATTAATAAAGATCTGTTCTTGATATCAGAATGAAATATCCAAGAAGTAACAAGGAGCAAAACATGTTTTTGAATTGAGGTAGACGCGCTGCTTCTCCTGCTATTTTCAGTGTGTCGGGTCACACGAACAGAGGTGGCAAAAGTACAGACTTTCTTTACTTAAGTAGAAGTACAGATAACAATGAACACTCAGTCCTTTCTGTACAATTAGAATTATGATTCGCACTTAATATGATCAGGGATTTTAAGCAGTGAATGAATGTACAAGTATGATACCTGAATTATTAATTTTCTTCTTGTTCTCCCACAGCATGAAAATAACATCATCCACCGTGACCTGAAGGCAGAAAATGTTTTCTACACAAACGGCTCTTGCGTGAAGGTGGGGGACTTTGGATTCAGCACACTGAGCCGCCGCGATGAGACACTCAACACATTCTGTGGCTCTCCGCCATACGCTGCGCCTGAACTCTTTAGGGATGAGCATTATGTTGGCATCTATGTAGACATCTGGGCCCTGGGGGTGATGTTGTTTTTTATGGTGACATGCACAATGCCATTCAGGGCGGACACTGTGGCCAAACTAAAGCGGTGCATCATGGATGGGGCCTACGTCATTCCCTCTTGGGTGCCAGATGCATGCCAGAGGCTAATCCGGGGAATCCTCCAGCCCATACCAACTGACCGCTGTACAGTGGAGCAGATGATGGGCTGCGAGTGGTTGCTCCCCGTGGACCTCCCGCACGCCATGGAACCCTTTAAACTAGACCCATCCTACCTGGCAGAGAGTGATCCATCGGATCTCACGGAGGAAGAGATTGAGATAAAGTCTTCGCTGGAGGCACTGGGAATCACCTCAGAACACATCCTGAACAACCAGGGCAAAGACTGCAGGAGCTCCATCACTGGTGTCTATCGGATTCTGCTTCACCGTTTTCACAAGAGACGAGTTGTTGAAAGCATTCCTGTGGTCAAACAGGCAGTCAGACCCACAGCAACAAGTAAAAAGGAACGACTAAAAGTGTACCGCAGTTTACGGCAGACATCTAAACTCTGTGCAATTCTGTGACAAAATTCTATGCTCCAAAAATAGATTTTAGTTATGGACTTGGATGCATGGATTTTATTACAAATAAAAAATTATCAACAATAAATTGAAATTATGGTATATAACCCTACTCAAATCCTGAAATCTGTCTTTTCTTATGTCTCTGTAGCTATGTTGCTGCTGTCACTGTCTGTTTTTTTTTGTTTGTTTGTTTGTTTTTTTTTGCAGGGACAGGAAATTGTAAGAAATTTGAAATGTTCTGAAATCTCATTTATCCAAGTCAACATAGTGATGATTAGACGGCATGCAGAACTTATTATTTGGGTCATGAAGGCCATATATTTCTAATTCACACTTGGCCTATGCTTAGTTGTGTTGTAACAACGAGCCTTATGAGAATCAATGTAGCGTAATTTTTATGACGAGACATAAATCCACAATAATTTGTTGAAAAAGTGGCGAAACATGCAGTATGTACACGAACTGTGTTAATGTCTTAAATGTTTAATTGCACTTTTCCTCGATGCCTTAGTTTTTTTTTTTTCATCTGTTTATGAAATCAGACAGCCTGGTTTCATTATACTCCTTAATGCTTGTGATGAGATAGTAAGTAGAGATTTTACATCTTATATAATATGTCTCTATGAGATGTCCCTGCTTTTAGACTGGCTGACTTCGGTATTTTCTCTGTGGCCAGAAAAATCCACTAGATGACATTAAGCTATGAAGACCAACTAACAGTTAGTAGTTCACATGGCAAAATAAAATTTTAGTTTTGAGTGAAACAATTCTGGTAAGAGTTTGAATCTTTGTCTTTTTATGATTCTATGTCCATGCAAATAAGCTGAATGAAATAAATTTAAATCTAAATTTAAAACTTTGTGTTTTTGATGATATAATTATTTTATGCTTATGTTTGTGTGTACGTTTTATAGCTGTAACTCCAAACAGACAAAATACGAAGTGAATTCATATCATTATAAAATAAGTGACTAACATGTGTATTGTTAGTTAATTCATTTTTATTTCATTTATCAATATATCTATTTATTTTTGTTTTATTTTAACGCTGAAATACAGTCAACATTATTTTACAGGTTGAATGACAGGAGATTTGAAATACTCTTTAGTTTATCTAATCATGATTAGATGGCATGCAGAACTTGTTATTTGGGTAATGCAGGCCAGATATTTATATTTCACACATGGCCTGTGCTTAGTTGTGTAGTATCAATGAGGTCTATGGGAATCAGTGTAGCATAAATTTTAAGAAGTAAAAAAATCTACAATTTTTAATTTAAAAAGTGGTGAAACATGCAGTTGGAAATGTGTTATAAAATAATTTACTAATGTATTTTTACTAGTGACATTATAAGAGATGGACTTTGTTTTTACACAGTATTTTTTTCAGAGCCAAATATTATCTCATTGTGTACATTAGACTTTTTGGTTAATTAGAGCTATTAATTATTTATATTTTTAATACATTTGTTCATATTCATTTTAATTGTATTTTTATTTAGTTTTATAACACTG
>VURO01025722.1:19070-51149 GCA_015108175.1 Pelvicachromis taeniatus
GGATTGTAGCTCTTTATGTACATTTGAACACTTTATGTATAAGACATGTCTGAACACTATAATAAACTTTTTATATGTCAGAATAAATCTTCGTCTATGTTACTGTTGCAGAGATGCAGATGCAAAAAAAGAAAGTCTACTTTCTTAATCCTAAGGATTTATGTCTGAGGACATCAAACATGCAGAAAGAAACGTATGAAAAAGTAGCCATGGAAAATAAGGGAGTAAGTAGCAGCTAAGTGCTGCTAATAGCATGCGCTTGATTAACTGATCACGAGCAAGTGTGAGCACTTGAGGTCTGGAGCATTCAGGTGTGTTTGTACACTATCAAAGAAGAGAGACAAAAGCAATGATGTTAAGGGAGCAACTTCTTTTGCCAGACATTCTACAGTGGCAAAGATTATTCATAAGTCGAAAAGATTCAAGACAGCTGCCAATCTGTCACGGGAAATTCACTCCAGCTTTGCATTATGTAGTACTCAGAAACTGCAGGAGAAAGCCTCTTCTCTAAAAAGAACATGGCAGCACAGGCAGGGGTAATGATTTGGGTACAAACACAGAACCTGGCCACCTTTAAGTCACTGAGTTGGCCATGAACTCTTTTGTATACTGAAGTACTCTAGAGACAAATCTGAGGCCACCTGACTGACAGCTGAAGCTGGGATATAACTGGGTCATGCAAAAGAACAATGGTCAGCACAACAGCAAATCTACAACAGCATGGCTGAAAAAAGGAAAAAGAATAAAGGTGTAGCAGTCCAGACCCAACTACAATCACGTGGTGGGAACCTAAAGCGTAAAAAAAAAAATGCCTGTAAATCTCAAAAAACTAAAGCAATGTTGTGAAGAAGATTGGGTTTAAATTCCACAACATTTATGTCAGAGGCTGATAAAGTCGTACAGAAAACTGTTACGTAAAGTCATTGCAACTAAAAATACTGACTCATACAGTGTATGTAGTGCGCACACACACACACACACACACACACACACACAGTTAACAGTGTAATAAGTCATGTGTTGTTCATCTGAGGTTGAATTTAAATATTTCTAGAAACCGGTAAGGGTCAGATGACCTTTGTAATGCCCTGATAGTAAAACTAAGATGTAAATTTGGTTGTGAAAAATAAGCTGCTAACATTTCAAGTCAACCCACTTACAGGAGATGGATTTATTTAATATTCTCCCCTCAGTTTGCTACCTGTCCAAAACATTGCAGGTGTGCTGTGCTATTTTGTGGCCACATTTGCAGAGAAACAAGCATTTACAACCTCACAGGTACAAACTCTCACTGGAATTGTTTGCCACACCTTTTAACATAGTCAGCTGATTTCCTCGAGATCACATGAGAGATATTCCTAATGTATTCTCCAGTGGGGCTTTCACAGGCACTCTGGAATTTCCCCTGTTGCATAACCTCATCCAAATCTTCTGACATATTTATTGTTTGCCTGAACAGACCATTTTATTGATTTATATGTGAGTATAATGTGAATGTATGCATGGGTAATCCTGTTCAGAGGACGCAAGATTTTTTTACTTTAGTTAAACTTTACATTATGTAAATGTACCTCTTATTCTTTCTTTCTTTTTTCACTTACAAATCTCTTGTTTTTGTATCCCGTTGCTATTCCTGCTCCATGACTGGCGAACAGTATTTGTCTGACCTCAGCTGTGTGAAGGGTAACAACGCAGAGACTGGTTGGTGACTCACCAATGTGAGACTGGAATCATGAGTCATGTGGCTTATTCAACATGTTGAGACAAGTTGTTTAAAGGACACGTTCACTCTCTGAACGACCAGCAGATGGAGGTGTAAACCTAGATTTGTGACACCAAGCCCTCTGCTTACTGCGGGCCAAGTTTGTTTTCCGAAGTTGACTGTGTATGCTAGATTAGGTTAAAGGTCATTCCGTTATCGTGTAGGCATCTTTTTGCGCCCAAACAAATGTCAGCTTGGCTTATTATTTGACTCATCATTTAACGTGAAACAGCTCAACAAAACAACCTCTAACAGAGCGCATTATTCCTGTAATTAGGCCCATTTGTGGGGCATGTCTCACTTGTTAAGGAGATATTAGACCTCGTGAAGTTGTGAGGTTTTTGGTAATTCGTTAACATTCAGTGCTCATGAACTGCTCGTACGTGCGCAACTTCAGACAACAACCCAGTTACACGCACGGCCTCGCTGTGCTCGCAACATCTGTCGGAAAAAAGTTAAACAAAGGGACTGATGATGAATGTAAACATGTGCTTATCCCCCCGATAAGATAAACTGACCAGACAAGGCGTCTGGCTGCGACGCGTGGCGCTTTTTTTTTTTGGGAAGGACCCGTGCGCATCTGTCGGGCATCTGCCGCAGGGCACTGAATAGATAGGGGTAATACAGCACGCAGGACGCACACACATAGTGATCCACATCCCCCAGCGACATGGAAAGACCTGAGACAGGTCGGGGGATGTAATGTTGTGTGGCGGAGCTGCACTTTACCTCTGTGCAGAAATGCCACGCGCCCCAGACAGACTGTTTAAGCCTTTGCTTTTCAATGGGCGAACAAAAACTGGCGTGTGGCCATAAGCTGGTTGGCTAGTCCCACAAAACACATCGCAACCGAGAATTCTGGTCCTATTCGGGTCAGGACAGGCTTCCGGGGACATTTCGGTAACTGCTGGGCAGACTGTAAACACATGAGCACGTTGAGTAACAGGTTAGTAGGGTATGACGCGCCAAGCAGGTGCACCAGGAACCGGCTGTTTATTAAAAGCAATGGAAAGCTGCACAGGGAAAGTTCGGATAGATGATATATATAAATATCTCCCCAGTGACTCTGCAGACTGGGGAAATCCGCTACTTAAAGGATTGTTCCAGAGTTTATCAGACATCAAATTAATCGTCGCTACTCGTTTTAAAGCGGCACCCACAGAAAAAAAGATCCGCCAATTTTCCCTCTGCCAATCCGCACTCTCTGTTCTGTTGTCACCTGTAGGATAGTCTGAATTCTTCTATGCCCACTGTGGAAAAACACGAGGCGTAATAGTTACACAATTCCAAAAACCGGGGATGTTGCGATGAAGTGGTAAATAAACTATGATGATTATAAATAAAGAGAAAATCACCATATCTCTTAGAATGTCTGCGCTATGACTTATATGTTTTCTGTCATAACCATGTCAGGTTGTCCAGGGGCAAACTGAAGCCACGAAAAAACAAAACAAAAAACCTTCATATTATCGTGTTGTTTGCAATGACTGTGAAAGTTCATCGTAAACAGGACTTTTAGTTTTTGCCCACAGTGGTGATGTTGGATGTTGACAAGAAAAGGAGAAATTGGGAGTGGGTGGGGGGGATTTCTTGAAAGGTTGTAATCTTGCCCCACGTGGGGTTGTCAACAAGATCAGTTCGACTGCTCGGGGACTTTTTTTTTTTGCTTTCCTTACCAAAGCTCCTCTGAGCCAATGGTAGGAGACAGGATCGGAAAGACCGCCCCTTGCCGAGAAACTACGCCAAGTGCGGTATAAAGCCACCCACAGACTGTTCCGAGCTCAGAATAACGCAAGAGACTACACCGAGACCTACACAGCCTTTTCTTAACACTGCAACATCCCGATCGCGCTTGGATTATAACTATGACTCTGGAAGAGATTCACGGACAGGAGAACACAATGGAAAACACTGATAGGTGAATATTTTACTCATCGATACAACGTTATTTAAGCTCCTGGATTAAAGCTTTGTAGCTGTAATTTTTGGAGGGTAATGTGATCAGTGTCCTGACGATGTATTTTTCTTTGTTAAGGGTGCAAAGTGCAGGCGCAGCCCTGGAGGAGCTGCTGATCGCTGCTAAGAAGCAGGACTACCTGACAGTTGGAGTTTACGAATCTGCCAAAGTCATGAATGTGTAAGTATTGCATTTCGTGCCACTTTCAGTTACGTTTGCATTATTAAAAAAAAAAGAAAAGAAAAAAAAACTCGAGCATAGGCAAAGCAGGATATGCATTAATCGCCTTTCTTGTCTTTCCCACAGTGACCCAGACAGCGTGGCGTTCTGCATTCTCGCCACCGACGAGGAATACGAGTGTGACATCGCTCTTCAAATCCACTTCACTCTGATCCAGGCTTTCTGCTTTGACAACGACATCAACGTGGTGCGTGTCAATGATATCGACCGCCTGGCCGACCTCGTGGGTACAGATGAAACCGGCGAGCCCAAGGACGCACACTGCATTCTTGTCACGGTATGTTCCCACTCAGTCAGGAGCTGGCAGCCAGTGAATCATGCAGGCATCACTACTGTGTTTGACTTTTCTGCATGTCTTGTAGGTGTTGCAACATTTCTGACTCTAAACATCTCCCTTTTTTTTTAAACAATTTCAGAGCCCTAGCGCAAACCCATGGAAAGACCCTTCTTTGGACAAGCTGAGTGTGTTCTGTGAGGAAAGGCGCAGTGTGTACGACTGGGTACCCACCGTCACACTCCCAGAACGCTGAAGTGACATCCCCCTGTAGTTGCTTCACATAATTATGATGATGATGAAAAGAAAGTCAAGGAGCTGAGCTTCAGCTGGGGGGCCTCATGCCTTTCTGCCTCATGTCTGGATTAAGAGGCTGTGGCTGTAACTCCCCCCTTCTGCAAGAGCACACTCTTCCAGTGCATCCTGGGTGAGCCCGTTGGTTCTGGATTACCCTGTGCAAGGGTTCAGAGCTCATGTGTGGACTTGTTCAGGTGTATGTGGAGTGGACAGAACGCCTGATGGACACTGAGAAGGAACTGTACTGTACTGCATAGTACATTAAAGATGGCAAATAGTAACCCAGTGACTGCCCTTTAACAGACATTGGGAGGACTAAGCAGAGAAGGTCACAGAGAGTGATACTGTGCAAGAGATGGACTTAAGAAAGTGGACTGGACTCGTCAGAGGGGAACAAGTCAGGTGCAGACCCAGAAGAAGGTGTCTGAAAGTGTCTAAACAAAGGACTTTTCTTTATGAGTGCAGCTGTCAGGAAGTTCTTGGAATAAGCAGAAACTGCTTGCAAATCCTGATGTAAAGCTGGCACTTTTTAAATGGACTATTCAGTTTTCTTTCACATATGCAGACAGAGCAATGCAGTATTGATTTGTATTGTACTGACTTGAAATGCTTTGTGAATAAATATTTGGAATCAAACTCATCGAATGAAAATCTCTTTTTCTCCTTTGCATTTAGCTATACAGACATTAATTAAAACCTAAGGTGCCATATAATGTAGGACGTCATGGCAGACTGTGACGATGCAGAGGTATCAGGAAAGTGTGGCACTACTGGTTACAACACAGCTTCACAAGAAGCGAATCGCACAATGTGGGTGGAAGGAAAGTATAGATCAAATGATTGGGTGGTGCAGAGGGAGAGAGTAATTTAAGAAAAGAGAGGCTAACAGTGATAATGTAATGATGATTGAGACATGGGCTTTTTTTTTTGCAGGCACTGACCTTTTACCACTGATAGAGCAGCTGCCTTATACTGCAGTGCAAAATTACTTAGGCTGGAACTGAAGCCAATTTGTGTGTGTGGCTAACTAATAGGTCAGTAGACAGTGGAGTTCGTTGTAGTGTTGTACATTCAAACACAAAGTTGTAACAAATTAATTTAACGTCACACTTCTCATGCTTTATTTTGATTTTTATAAAGTCAATTTTCAACAACTTAGAACTTACGCATAATACATGGGAACAAATCTAGGGAAGGTCTGTACTATTCCTGCAGCCACGTGCACACACAGCCACATGCACATTTAAAATTACACCGAGATGGGAGCTGCAGCCAAATGAGGGTCAGCAGAGCAACAGCGGCAGGTATGGGTAAGTGTGTGAGTGTTGCGGCCAGCTCACAGCTCAAGCTGACAGTAAAAGGTAGCCCACATCAAAGAGAAACCAGACTTCAGAGGAACTCATTTCGATTTTCTTGGCAGCACCTCAGTCTCCAGCCAACCGCTGGTCATTCTCTGTGTGTGTACTCGCATGAGCACACAGGTGCACACAAAGCATGAAGCAAAACAGGCTACTGCATGTGCACACTCTTGCACAAAGTTGTGCTCAAGACCATGCATGGCACACATGCACACACAACCAAAGGATGCTGTGTTAGACAGATGTCAGGTGATTGCTCAGTGTTCTGAGAACAGAGGAAGGCTCACGCACTAAGAATTAAAGAAGAAAAAAATAATGCAGACTTTGTATCTAGGGGACTTTCCATGGGCTTTAATATCTGCACTAGTAGGCATATGGGAGACTTGGGAGAAATTACCATAAATGCTAAATGATAAAATCCAGTCATTTTATTGCATTTGCTGTCAAAACTGTAGATTGAGACTAAACGGGCTTGTGGGACAATAATATGAAGACTAATGTGGTTGGTGACTACTTTGTTGTGTGTGGTTGGCGTGCACTCGATTCTGTGATTAAACATGAAACCTAAGCATATCTGAGTGAGAGATGATTGTCCCTACCTATAAAAGTCCCAGCCAAAACACAGGTCAGACGAGGAAATGTGTAAAACATTTATAAAAATAATGACAGAGGCATGAAAAAAATCATTTGATTTTTCCAAAAGCCTCCAAAATATTTGAGGCTTTTTGTCCAAACAGGTCAGTGTTCTTCAAGGAGCCCTCTTTGTTTTCTGCAATGAAAAAAAAAAAAGGCTACCCGCAGCAACAGCAGACACAGTTGTGTCTAATCTTGACCTGTTTTTGCAAAAAGCAATATTTAATGCCCCAGATAAGACCTTTTTTATCAAGAATATAAATGTTGACTAAATAATGTGGCCTGAGTAAACAAAGTGTTGTGTTCGTATAGCAGTCACAATTAAGCATTTAGAGTATTGTTAACTAAATCCTTGACCTAGTTTAGATAAAAGTTAGACCAGTGGTCTTTGGTATAGGTCTGATTTTTCTGTGTGCTCTCTAAAACATGCAAGTATGCGTCTCTCAGACCTGTGTTCTGCAGACAGCAATATACACAAATTAGGCATTAGTATAGGGCTAATTTCTTGAGTTTCAACTCATACGAGCACCATGCAAGACTAGAAAACAACAATATGCTTGTATTTGTTCTACATTCCTTTTTGGTACAGGTATAATGTATGCTACAAGAGAACTAAAAACTAGCTGCTGGAAAGGACTTCTTGTCTCTCCTGCTGCTATTTGTACGGTAGTAACAAACATCTTCTCCGTGTGCTGGCTGGGGTGCCAAAAGCCTGGAGCAACAGTCCAGACTGCTGAGGCAGCCGACTGTCTGCACAGAGTCTGAGCCAGAGATCTAAAGCCACGATAGACTGAAAGTGAGGCAATGAGACCAGACAGATGTAGTCTGACTTGGGAATATTAGTGTTTTCAGCTGTGACGCAGAAAATGGTAAACAGAGCAGTTTGAGTTTGCTTGAAACTTTTAATGCTTTGTCCAAATGTTACAAATTCTACCTTCTACTGGTAGTAGAATGAAAATATCACATGTCTGTGTAATCTGTCCAAAAAGCAGCGTAAAAGGGGCTATGCACGGGACACCTTCTGGGTCTGTGCAGTGACTTCCTGGACACTTTAAAAGTGGCATGGACCATTCCCCACGATGGCAAAATGAGATGCATGCTATACGGTTTTAAATTGAACTGACGTATAAAACAGCTTTATGATTTTTTTAACCAGCTCTCGCACAAAACAGTGCATTAGCTAAAATGGCAAGCTACTGGTTTTGAATGTGAGCTGTATTTGAAAGCAGAATTACTTAGAGATTGATAAATTGTGAAAAAAGATCATCTTTCCAACTTAGAAACAATTCCTAAACTGATGAATCTCCTTTATTTGACACTGACGCACTTGAACAAGCCTGGCAGTTGGTAATGTGATAGCCTTTTGTCCATCCATCCATCCATCCATCCATCCATCCATCCATCCATCCATCCATCCATCCATCCATCCATCCATCCATCCATCTATCCATCCATCCTTTTTTTTTTTCTTTTGCTTATCCACAGTGGGGCTGCAGCCTATCCCAGCTGTCACGGGGCCAGAGGCTGGGTACATCCTGGACAGGTCACCAGTCTATCACACATAGAGACAAACTACCATTCACACTCACATTCACAACTGAGGCCAATTCAGAATCAACAGTTTATTTAATGTGCTTGTTTTTTGGCCGGGGGAGGTTGAATTACCCAGAAAGTTACTCCACACAGAAAGGCCCCAAGTTGGCCGGTGGATTTGACTCCAGAACCTTGTTGCTGTGAAGCAGCAGTTCTAACCAATGTGAAAATGTGATAATGCTAATAGGGAATACTTTGCTTTCGCCTGGTTAAGAACAGAACAGTGCGTTGTGCTGTGATGTCAAAATATCTAAATGCTGCTTTTTTGCCTGGGGAAATGCTACAGCATGTATTGCCATGCTGGGATACCCCAACTGTAAATATTCTGCCCTTCTCAGATCCATTACTTTCACGGCTAACTCTCATATTCCTGCTTCAGTCCACTTACAGTAACCACAGCAAGATGAGATTACGCGACGAGCCGGCAGGCAGCATCCCCTCTCACCCCACCCCACCCATCTCCAGCTCTTTTGCTCACACTTGGCCAGATATGGTACCATGAGATCACAACCCAGCTGGCCCTGGCAGGCTGCGGAGAGAGATAGAGAGATAGATAGGCTGACTGCTGGTGTTGGGTGTCTCTAATCTAAGTATGGGGTGTGTGTGTCACTCACTGGAGAGATGAGCTGCACCCTATCTACTTCTGCAGTTCACTGTTTCTCACCATGAGCTCATTCCACAGAGGCTAAGTGATGAACAGGCACAACATGCAACTTTCAGAAGATTAGATTCACGGCGCAGGGAATTTCGCATTGCTGTGGTGGCCAAGGTGATTCCATAACAACAATATGTAAACACAGTTTGGCTCCTGTTTGTCAAGAGTCACGATCAGTCTCTCAGCATGATATCACTCAGGTGGTTTTTGGGGTTTCAGTCAGGCTGAGGTAACTGTAAATGTCGAAGTGCACACATGCTCACACCTGAGCTCGTGGGATGACCGCACCACACCAGCAGGGATGAGATCACATGACATAAACCTCTCAGTCGAGCAGTAATGATCGCACTTATCTTTCAGCAGAGCCTATAATCACACTGGGCAAAACAGCTGTGTGTAAGCAAAGGGGAGGGTGAACAGGTTAGAAGCACACCCACACAAACACACACCTGCCCTACAGTTTAAAGAGCCACTGTGTCCCTTTGGGGGGTAGAGTGACACACACATGCAGCAGGTCATTGCAGATGAGCTCATGATACAAACTTAACTACTGTTAATATCAGTTACCATACTTAAGTCTATGGTGAAAGCCAAGGAGACCTTTCTCTCTTTTTTTTTGGAGCAGAGAATGTTTTTTTTTTAATTTAGTAGTGAATCTATCCACCACCTACCATTTGTACAGGATGCAGTCGTTTGGATGTTTGTTTTCAAATTGGTATGTCTGCAATTGCCTTGGGATTGCATCAGGGTGTTTGTTCAGTAGCAATTGAATGGATTGACTGGATGAAATCTGTAACTTCTGAGTGCAATATCTATAACATTAGCCCTCATTGCCTGCTTTGCTGTGTTCACAGGGTTTATAAAAAAAATATTATATATGTCATGACACCAGTGACCTCATGGGAACTTCAGCAGTTAAATTTAGATCACATGATCCAAGTGCCAAATTTCTAATGTGATCGTGCCTGAAGCAATTGTTTTTTTTTTTTTCACAACTAATATTTGGCATTTGTGGAAATACTTTGAGTGTATGTAAGCTCCAAATACACAAATACAGGAGATCCAAACGTACAACAAGTGTTATGATGCCAAATCCATTGATCAGATGAGACTGTGGAGTTTGGCTTGCCTCTTTACATAAACTACAATAAGTACCAATGACAAAGGCTATCTTGGGACAGTTGAAACAGCTTACGGTCTTATAGTCTCATCTGGTTTCATCAGAAAAAGCAGGGGACATAAGAGGAAAAGAAAAGAATAGAAAATGAAAGCAAGCAAAAGGAGCCAAATATAGAACAAAATGGAATTAAACAAGGACTCTAGGTTTGTTATTCACTAGAGAAAATGGAATTTAATGAATGCAAGAATGAATTTTTTTTTATCACTCAAACTTTTTCCTTTCATCCCTGCTCTGCCTTTAAATTCCTTTCATATTTTCTGGTTTACTCTGGCTGCCAGTCTGGCTAAGGTGGGGCAATGCTAAGTAATTTTCTAAATATGGGGAGAAGACTGTAACCTCACTGAGGCTGACACATTACTGACATTGCTCAGCTTATCGTTCCAGAAACACATGTACTCCAAGCCATGCCAGGAATCCCCTCTCAGAGCCCACAATCCTCATGTAGAGCAGCGGGCCGGAAGGCGCGGCCAAAGAAGTGCAGCCAGGAGGAGGAGAAATGGGCTAACACTGCTGTCTGCACAAATACAGGCAGACATTCAGACACACAAATAAAATGTGGGGAAGTTGCAAGCTATTTGCTCATCCCGTGATAGAATTTCGGCTCGGTCCTGGCATGCAGAAAGGGCAGACGGGGTGATTGGGTTGACTCAAGGATAAATAAAAAAAAAGTGTGCACAAAAACAATTAGATGGATACATAGCATAGACAGATTTCAAATTCCATTATGCTGATCTTGAATATTTCAGGATAGACAGTGTGTGACATTCTCATGCATGGAGATTGTTTAGGTCGAGAGCACGAAAACAAAAAGACTGGAAACAGGAAGACACAGTCCACTGAGCATTGATTGTTTAGCTTTATCACAGTTCTGTGGAAGCATTAAAAAAAGGAAACTGAAATGAAACGCTGCTATTTTGAGGTTGTTCATGTTGCTTTAGTGCAGGCATACTGGGGAATGGGTTAAGGCATTTTTTTTTTTGAGTCAGAAGGAGCACAGAGCACAGTGTAAACAGTGTGACTGCCAGACTGCCCCTCTACTTTTAGCACACATGCTAATTAAAGGACTTAAGAGAGACGCTGCCTGCCCTGACACAGAGAGAACAAGACTGCAAGGAGAAGAATAGAAAAGATGGCCGAAGACAGAGGACACAGACAGAAGACCAAGAAGTAAAGGAAAGGGCAGAGGAGAATCCCTAATGGCAGCCTTGTTTGCTTTGGCTGTGTCATCACTCGATTACTGTTCGGGGTTATTAGAGGAATGATGATGCAGCCGCTCACTATCGCGATAGCTTAGGCTCGTGCACAAACAAGTAGTGTTTCTTTGAAAGAGTGTCTCTCCTTCAAAGAAACACACACATAGGAATGCATAACAAGAAAAGCACACAGTTAAACATTAAATTTGACCACAACATGTTTTCAGGTTTCCTAGATGCATGTGGGGCTCTGATGTTGCCTTAGGAGTTAAAAACATGCTCCTTGAACCACTGAGCTATTGCATAATAGCATTAGATCTGCACTGACCGACCCTGTTCTTGGCAACATATCTAATCAAATGCTTTAACAACAGCCACCGAACACTCACTGCCAGATTAAAATAAACAGCAGCTGCTTGGCTGTTCATGCACTTTGTCTTAACAAATGAGTGAAAAAAGAGAAATGATCAGTGATTTTTATTTTTTTTTAAAACATCTATGAGCAAAAATACAGAGAGAAGTTAAAGTTGGAGTCTCCTTCATGCATGAAGAACATTTAAAAGTTTGCATGCTGTAGCTTCATGTGCTGCATTTCAATTTGGAATTCCTCCCAATGGATGACTTGAAAGTCCAATTAGAATTTTGCACAGAGCACAAAAGGAGAAAGATGTGTTTTTCAAGGACTTTTCAAGGGAGTGATGCAATTGCCCCTCTTCCTTACACTAGGGGCTTTTTTTCATAGCAACATACCATACTTAACCTAGTAACACAGTGAGGGCGCATGGCAACAGTGGTTCAATTTATCCCTCCTCCTCACCCATACCCTCCTGTCTACTGTACATTATTTTCAGCAGTTGTCGAACCTATACTTTTAGATCTAAACAAGTGGAGTGTTTATGTGGGTGCACTGTTACTCATGAAAAACAAAAATAAGCTTTTTGTTTTTGCCGGTATCACTTAATCTGTGGGGATGTATGGGCAGGCAGAGGGAGAACAGGAGAAAAGGAGAAGGGGGAAGGGGATGTGCTCCTGGGCCCAAGTAGCAGCCAATAGGAGAGCAGGATAAGCTGGAGGTAGGCATAAACATGGGTTGTTGCTGTTGGTAACAGAAATCTGATTGGCTGTTAAGGGCTCTTGCACAATGGGATAGGTGTTTCAGTGTTGGGGTATTTTGATCACTGTTATGAATGTGTTTATCTGCTGTTATGCTCTTTAATAACCTTGTTATTATCCCCCCTTCTGTTTTCACTTACAGGAGTTTTTTCATCTGACCTGTTACATACCACTCAGAGGGCTAAATCTGATGAACCTTGGCTACCTTTAGAAAAAACAGACACACACACACACACACACACACACACACACACACACACACACACACACACACACACACACACACACACACACACACACACACACACACACACACACACACACACACACACACACAGTTTACGCTACATCTAGGCTGCAGAAGTAAACACACACAGCAGTACAAAAGGCTGGACATCCCGTAAAAAAACACAAGGGGAGGGGAACATGTGACGCCAGGTTGTGGAGACAGGTTAGTGTCCTAGTGCACGATGCACCTGCTTTGCCACACTGACGTAAGACAGTTGTTGACATGGAGCACACCTCATACATATGGACAAATAATTGAATCCAAACTCTCATAACTTGTTTTTCAGCGTGTTTTGTGAATTTTCATAACCCGGCATCGTAACACCATGTACGTGCCTTCAAATACTTAAAGTGCTCAAAGTCAAGAAAATAACATGTAATCCCAGAGGTCAGCTGCACTGTGCGCACACACAGTCACCCGCTGTTTACAACAGAGTCAGCCCGAGCTCACAGCGCTGCACATGTCACCTTTGTTTACATGCGGTTCCTTCCTGAAAGGGGCGGTGCCACACTCGCACACACAAGCAGTATTCCGGTGTTGCTTTGGAAACAGAGCTCCAGCAGCAGCCAATAGGAGGACAGGGATTATGACATGTGCGGTGTGTGTGTGTGTGTGTGTGTGTGTGTGTGTGTGTGTGTGTGTGTGTGTGTGTGTGTGAATTAATCAAACAGTGGTATCAATCAGGCTACGTGTTGACAGGGGAAGATTTTTTTTAATCAGGTCTTTCAAGGAAGAATAAACACAGGACAATAATGCCAGGCTCAAACAGACACGACACTAAGCCAATTACAGATCAACAGTTTAATTTGCAAGTGAAGAAATGTGAGGAGTGTGTGTATCTGCTTGTGTATCCTTAAGACTGTTGTTATTTGTGTGTGTGGCAGAAAAGTTTCCTGCATTTCTTGTTGCATATATTTGTGAATGAGCAGCTGTCACATTCACTGTGGCATGCCCAGTACGTGTTTTCCCCCCCTGTTGTGGACATGCACGTGCACATGTGGTCATGTGTATTTTATACAGGTGTTATTGTTATGAGTGATTAATTGCTTGTGCTGGCACCTGTTTAGGGTCCTTTACCATAAGGATGTTTCGGTCTTCCCGTTTGCACTCAGTTTATCAGTGCGGACCATAGTAACACATAATAACAGAAGCTCTGATATCCGTTGTGTTATAAAATATGATTAACTCACATAATAGTATGTAAACATAAAACACACTCGTGCCATGTGCACTTTGGTAAAAACTCCAATCCCTTTTAATATTTAAAGTCTCTTACAGCTTATTCTCTTGTGGTTACATCAAAATGTGTACACATTGTGTGAGTTTGACCATGTGAGTAGGTTGTGTGGGTAAGCTGCAAACAAATTGAACTTTTTTGGAATAATAAAGTTATCTGAATATGAGTGCAAATGTACACAAATGCAAAATGTAAAATGCACTCAATGTAAATCAGAGATAAAAGAAAAAAGGTAAAAGACATAAAACCCTTCAACATGAAAATACACAAGTTTCATTGTCAGTTCTGGGGTAACGATGGTAGTAGGTCTTATTACCTTCAGTCAAAATTACTCTAAATTCATTAAGTGAGACGAGCTCGCCAAGATGTAGCTGATTTTGCTGCTGATACCGAGGGGAGGGAGTGGCATAATTAAAAAAAAAAACAGCCCACATTTTTTGACAGATGTAGGTCTTTAAGTAAGATGGGCGCAAACTAAGAATAGCTGTGTAAATAACAACGTTCCATTGGTCTAGTCTGCAAAAGGAGCATCCAACCAGTGCACACAATGGACAACAGTGGGGCAAAGCTTTAATATTTGGGATTAATTCTGGTGTGCATTTATATGTAAAATGCATTTTGTTATTTAGATCTTAATTTGTTTAGTTATAGAAGGGACTACCCTTTATCTGTGGATATTTTCATGTATTTGCAAAGGTGTAAGGAAAACAAAGAGTAATTCTGGTGCATGTGTGTGAGAGTGAGAACTGTTACAGAGTAACCCATGTGTTACCTACCACACAGGATGCAGCTGCAGCAAGTGAACAATAGCTTTTTCACAGTGTGGGATTGTGAATGTCTGTGTGTGTGTCTGTGTGAGACTTTACTGATCAGTTCCTTAAAACAGAGCTTCTTTGTCATTTCTGTCTATCCTCTTTTCCTAATGTGTACCCTGGATGTAACCTTAAGGCATAAGGAAGGTAATCTAATCAGTAGCCCACTGTTTCTCTTCTCTTTGCACCAACAACCCACAAAGCATGCAAGTGCAATCATGTTTGCCTAATCACTGCAAAACAGGGATGTAGTAAATGAGCGATGGTTCATCTAAAGCTGCAATATGGACAGACAAAAGTGATGCTTGAATGAGCCCCCCTGCTGGGAGGTGAAATACGTTTGCGATCAGTCTTCTGGGGCTTCAGTGTCTTGCATAAGGCTATTTTTGAAGTGTGAATTACTCCACATTGCAAACAGCTGATTTACAGCAATAATCCCAAGATGTTAGCTTCATCTGCCTCAAAAGGGATCCAAATAACACTGTGCATTTAATATAAATCATACTAAATTTTATGGAAAAAAAAGTTGATATAACTAACCAGATAATGAGAATGGACTGAACGCGGAGAAAGTGTAAAAATAGACGAAGAAAACCTTAAAATATAAATCAAGCATAAAATTGGAGGTATATTTCTGCTTGGAGTTACAGTGGATGCTTTTTTGAGTAGAGAATATCAGCTTTGTTCTGGTCTAACAGTAGAGTGCCAGACAGACAGTTTATGAAACAAAGAAAGTGGGTAGCCAACCACAGCAACCTCAGCAGACTCCTCAACTCTACCCAGCAACTATTACATTCTGATACTTAGCCAGTCTGTTTCTGTTGAAAACAAACCCAGACATGTATGTGTGCTCACAGACACACAGACTCAAGGCCGCAGTCAAACGATCTCACTCAGTTTTGGAGCCAAAAGAGGATATTTAAATCTGCTTAAATGTGTTGCTGTCATCTTACTTGCATGCATGCATGCAAGGAGGTGGAATTAGGAAGTCCTGCATATGATGTCGGCCTGTATTAGAAACACTATCTTGTACTGTATCATGTACTGTGTGCAGTGTGGGTAGCTACTGTCGTGCTCATAGACAAGGGGACTACGTGTAGGCATATTTATCCACAGCCCCAGTGCAAGGCAACTTACTGACGTGTGACTTGGAAACTGACAAAGACGGACTTTGTTGCCTTTGTGGGTGAACCGAAAGAACCTAGCCTTTCAGCATCCCCCTTTGACTGCGTAAGTGTGTGTTTGTGTGTAGGTGGGTGTACATATGAGAGAAATGGAACTTTGTTTCCAAGACCAAAGGAAAGGGTATCCCCAGCCACGTTAATAAAGGCGTAACAATAAATTTCATTGCTTGATTTAAGATGATAACAACCAATACACCCACGCACCCTACACCAAATTTTCTTATAGGGAAATTTCACTCTCTCCCTCTACCTCATCCGTCATCTTTCTCTTGTTCCTGTCAAACTCCATATGCCAAGTGTGGGGTTTTTTTTTTTTGTCTTCAATCTCTCTTTCTTTACAAAGCCAGACATGAGTCTCTCATTCAAATAGAGTCCTCTTTGTTGGCATGGATTCAGAAGCAGTGAATGTCTCTTCAAACAGACGCATGCAAACACACATAAATGCACGCACGCACAAGCCCCCAAGGGCTTGTTTCCTTTGATCCAGGTCTTACTCAACCATAGACAGTGCAGCAGGTGTGAGGCAGCCGTCAGGTGTGTGTGCACAAGAGCAAGCGCGTGTATATATGTGTCATTGGCCATATGGCCCTTAGTTACTAACTACACACCTAACCCACCTCATGCACCCACTCGAACAAACACGCTGGCTTTCACCCTGTCTCCAAAGCAGCTGCAGAATCTAGAAAACACTGGTGAACGCATAACCGAGGGCAAATCACACCAATTGATACTCCACCAATCATGCTGCTTAGCCTGTGTGCAATCTGCAGCTGAGCCAATCAGGAACAAAGACTGAGGATAACCAATACCAGCAGGAGCCAGAAACTGAAGCAGTTGGAGATAGAGCTAGACCAATCAGAGCCTAAAGGTTGAATCCATTGATGTGATGTTTTTGAATTTTCTGCTAAGAACTTTTCCTTTATAACCAAAACACACAAGAACTTAATGCCCCTTCTCAGCATTGCTAACTCTCTATTAACACACGTGCAATCCAATCATGTAGAAGACCCGTGTGTTACAGGAAAAACAAAAAACAAAAAACAAGCAAACACAAGTCTGCTGCAGATGTTGCAAGATGATGAAATTCCAGAAATAGGCAGTGCAAACAGTATATCTGTTTCTGTTTTTTCTGCTCTTGACTGTCCTCTATTTCAGTGCATAGATCTCTTTATATTTCTATAAGTGTGCCACCGTGTTTGCCCCAGGTCACCCCAAACCCTCTGACTTCATGGACAATAAAGCAGAGAGGCGTGTCATTGACACACGTGCTGCCAACTGTTGCTGAGACACAAAGTGAACATAAAAACCACTTTACTGGCTGTGAAGGGCCCCCCTCCTCATGACCATGGCACACTCCAATATCATGAGCCCCCCCAACACACACACTCACCCCTATCCTGCTCCTTTGTCCCAAATGAATGAGTTGGAGAAGTGTGTGTGTGTGTGTGAGGACAGCTGGCTCTCTGGCTCCATCAGTAGCAGCTGCCCCAGCCTCAGGCCTTCAGGGTGGAACAGTGCAGATTAGAGGCTGACTGGGGTGGGGTGAAGTGTGTGTTTGTGTGTATGAGTGTGTCAAGGGGACGTGTGGCCCAGTCTGCGGCCTTGCACTCAATGAATGGGCCAGCCCTCCTCTTTGTCCCATCTCCTGTATCATTTTCTTTTTTGTGGCGTCTCCCTCCAAAAGCAAAAGGAAGCATTTGTTTTTCCTAAATGAAAAATTAGAATGCAATGTAATTGGAGGGAAAGAAGGAGCAGAGAGAGAAAGAAAAGTAAACAGAGAGAGATGAACAGGATCTAAAAGAGAGACAGTGAAAGTAACCAGTGTCAGCCAGGCAAAGGGCTAGACAGTAGGATGGAGACACTGACAGACACAGAGAGTTTTGGGTCCCCACTTGGTGCTGAGTGGGGGCCAGCTATGGTGGCTTAGTGACAGCTGTTACTCCTGCCTATAGGATATCTGAGCCAGGCCTTTTCAAAAATACAGGACTGCAATGAAGAATGGAGGGGCCACTTTTCTGTAGTGTGTGTGTGTGTGTATGTGTGTGTAGTAGGAAAAATAAAGAGCTTTTGAAATTGATGGGTGTGGATTCTTGCCAAGACATAAAGAGTGGCACGCTTCACCCGAATGTCTCAGCAAATAAAAAGAGCATTCTGAGTGGACTGATATAAAAGAGGGGAGGGTGACAGACTTTCACCCCCTAAAGGGCCATTTATAGACATGTTTTCGTCCATGATGATTTATTAAAACACAATGGCATCTCCAGGACAGGGCTACAGTTTGTTGACACAGAGGAGTCATTCAGAGCTTCACAACAACATGATATTTACACAGTAACTTGGCTTATGGAGACACATGCAAATCATTCTGGCGTGATCCAGTCTTAAGCATGAGACGTTGTGAAAAGCACACAGATCGGATGGTTAAAAGCCTTAAAGAGCATTGAGTCATATGTTTGCAAAATCCGTGTAATGGAGATAAATCACAGATAAAGGTTAAATGAAGTGAAGTCCCATCAGACACATAGTATATAACACTTACCAAATAGCATTTTGAAACATCCCTAATGCAACACTGATCTTCAGAGTCTGTTTCAGTGCTTTTTAAAACTGTTTTTGTGAAATACTAATGCAAGACTGGCCTCCTGCAGATTCTTGGCTATAGATTCTCTTTACAGCCGCTACGCTTCTGTCCTCCTCCTGCTCCTCCTCCTCCTCCTCCTCCGATCTTACATCCTCCACATGAACTGCAAACCCATTGACCCTCGTTGCCAAGGCAACATGTCAGTCTGATCCAGAGTGACATCTCTATTCAGGTTGTCATTGTCTCCCATGACAACCAGTGAGGAATCCTTAATTAGGCCGAGGGATGCTCCAGAAAAGAGAGTGACGGTTGATTCAATTATGAAGCCTTTGTCTGGTCTTTGTTTATTACGCACATTGGTATTCGCTGCAGTGAAAAAGTCGTTTGTCTCAAAGCGTAATTCTGACAAGAAAAGCAAACATACGACAATGTGTCTTATGAAATTTAAAAATGTTGCTTGGGAGCATTTGACCCCACGTGGCTGTGTGTAATGGTTATGCTAAGCAACAAGGGAAATAACTAAAAGGAAATTAGAGTATGATATCAGTGAGGTCATAGGTCAGACTGCAATTGTAGTGAGAGGTACAGTCTAACTGATATTAGCTTGACAGACACCAGAACTAAATGACAAATATACCTTGTTACCACCGTGTCATGTAGTATGCACACTTTGTGCTACACTGCAGTCTTAAAATGACCTAATTGAAATTGTTTTAACAACAGATGCACTGTACCACATACTGCCCTTTGAAAAAGTTCAGATCTTGCGGAAAGCAAAATTTGAAATGACCGATTATTTGGTTACTGGTTGTATCTGATGCTGGTAATTCTCAGAAAACACATTAGCAAGAAGAGATTAATCTCATCCCCTGCTTTTAGGAAGCTTCATGGGACCTTCTGCATATTTAGCAGATGTTATCGGAACTTATTCAGTAGGTAATTACTAAGTAAACAGGACACAGCATTTATTAAAGTTAGCAGATTGATGCACTTAGCTGAAGCAAGGAAGTCTGAGATTTAAAACGAGAGAAAAAAAAGAAAAATTAAATACAGCGACTTCACAGAAGTAGAGCTGTGTTGTGTAAAAGTCCAAGAAACCCCTGATTTCTTTGATATTGCAAGGTAATGGGACATTATGGGTGCAGTGATTAATTGACACCTGTACAAATATAAATGGAAATACATTATATATGGCAAAAGCAGAATTTGTACAATTTTCTATTGAGCTTGGAACTCTATATATGGCATAAACACCATCTTTAAAACAGCCTGAACTGAAGTTTTCTTGTAATTTTGCCGTCTTCAGGACTCGTTCTCCAGACTTCTAGAAGGACATGTTCTGTTCTCGGTCAAGATGATCCCAGACTGCTTCAGTAACTTTGAGCTTCAAAGGACCTGTTTATTGAATCTGTTGATTGATGGTGTTCCACTGTGTGTTTTTCCAGATATGCTTTTGCTCCATTGGTAGTGGGTTGCAGATCAATGTCCCGCTGGAAAATGAATGCATTGCCAATCAGATGCTTATCAGATGATATTGGATGGTATATGGCTCAATTCTGGTGGTACTTTTCCGTGTTCATAATTTAGTAATTATGGCAATTTTGGCTTTACAGACTCCTCGTTGTAACTCTCTCTTGATCGCCTCCATACATACTGACAACAATTTGAATCAAAAGAATGAATCCTTAAGAATGGCTTCTTGTGACACCCTTCCACTGAGTCCATCTCTGATGAGGCTTTGGCACATTAGAGGCCTGTCCTCTGAACATTTCTCAGGTCTTGTTTCAGGTCTTTGCTGCATTTTTTCCTATGTATTAAGGATTTCACTTTCAGATACTGTTCATCTGCATAAATATTCCAAATTTTCAGCTAATAGCTCTTTGGAAACAGCTCTTTGACACCTGTCAAAGTGTGTTATCCTTTGCATTTTTCATAGTTTCAAAAGAAATGGGGCTACTAGTAACAAAATGCTTACAGGTACAATTTAAAACTGTTTTGTGTAGACATAAATTACTGGTTCATCAATGACTTACATGCCTTTTTTATGCTTGAACGATTCAGCATAACACTATGACACTTTCTGCTGTATTTACCATGCACATAAAGGCAAAGTGACATATTTCCCCAATTTCAAAGGCAAATATATATCAGTAAAATGTTACCTCTGTTGGTTTACATTTGTTGATGTTACCATGCATGTATTAAAATGTCACTTTTTCTTTTGTAATTTTTTATTTTTTTTGCTACCATAAAGAAGTGGCTAATGGTGCACAAGCTTGCACGTAAGCTTGTCATTGCTTAGAGTGTAAGCAATGACAAGCTTTTGCTATCTTATACTTTAGACACATGTTCATCAGCGTACTGCACCACCTGCTGAGGCCATCAGTTTTACACCTTTATCACTCAAAAATTCAGATTCAGGTGAGAAAATAGAGTGGAAAAGGACGACATAAAGACACACACATGCACTCACTTGTTCACAACAAATAAACAACACACTCCTGCTGTTGTATATACAAACAGACACATATGGATGCAGAATGGATGCATGCGTGTCGTATTGCTCTTCTCTCTCAACTGTTTCTACTTGCAGCAATGCACACTACTGCATGGCTGATAACAATCCGTCTGCTATCTGACATTTTACCTGTATCTACCTGTCGAGTGCTGCTGTCTGCTGTCGACCAGTCTTCAGACTATCTGCCTGCAGCTTCTAAAACCATGTTTTGACCTAACAACTTAATTAAGACCTTATATATATTTGCACCAAGAGAATGAGTATCCACACTTGGAGCGACAACTTGTCTTTAGAGCCTTCCACCTTCCTACTATGCACTATTGTGCCCATAGTTTTAAGCCGACTTATAAAATCGGGGTGATTAAGCCGTCTAACATCCGTGTTTTTCATGAGTCACAGGAACGCCACTTTCCAAAATGCTATGAGGTCATATTTACAATGGGGTGTATATACTTGGTTATTAAAAAAAATCATCACGTCATGAATGTTTGAGCAATGCTTCTTCTAAGCAGTTAAAAACTACTTGATGATGTGACCCTAAAGAAATAAACAGATGTGATTTGTTAATATGTATAATCACAATATTTATAAATGTCTATTAAAGTCTTTCTGTGTTCCATATGTTCGCTTGTTATTTCATGTCTTCATGTTGTGTTTGTAGGCAAAATCCCCAAATCCCACTAAATCCTCAAAGTCTTACCTCATGTCAGTAGATGGCATTAAGTTGTAGTTGGCATCAGAAAATGAGATGGAGCGGGCAAACTGCACGGAGCAGTCACGCAAAGAAGAAGACGCATGACCACAAAGTTAATGAGTCAGCGCGTTTAATAGTGGCTTGAGTCAACATTAGTCTTAAGAATTGTATCAGAAATATAATCTAAGAAGAATTTGCAAAACATACAAAAAGGGATTTTGCTTTGCCAAGCACTTGGACACAAACTTGGTGATAAAACACAGCAGTCACTTGAATGTAGAACACAACGGTTACATTCTGGTTAACAGTTCTGCACAATTAGAATTAGATAGCTAAACAACAAAATGTACTTGAGTTCGTAGCAGTTGCCTCTGCCGCTGTGAGTTCTCGACGCAGACAGTTTTTATTTGCCACATTTTTATCTACACTCTTGTGCTCCACTTCTTCATCTCCAGCTGTGGAGAGCTCTGTGCTGAGCTCACAGCTGGGCTTCTTGTTCCACTCGTGTCTGACCTTACACCTACTAGGAGAGGTTAATTAGTTAATTAGTCATGTCCAACAGGTGTGCCACCTTCCCTCATCTGGCACTCCTCTCCAAAAGACACCACCTCTCCATCCTGCGACTGAGCCCAGAAACCAAAACCTGCAGCCACAATATTAAGTGCAAGAGCATAAGTGTACATCTGACCAAAAATGCGATAAATAGGAACTAAAGATTTGTCAGATATATTTGCTTTATTAAAAAAAAAAGTGTCATAACATTTGGGCACAGTGTGTAGTGTACTGCTTCTTTAATCTGCTGTGGTTCTCTGTGTGTCCAAAAGTACACAAAGGTTCCAAGAACTGACCACCTTCCACTTAACTCCAAGGGACGGAACGACCGGGCACGGGGTGTTTTGTTTACTCTGCCATATCTAAGAAAGACTCAGTATTTCTCAGATAGGGTTCAGGTTAGGCTGTGAAACTAGATTCCACATTGGCACACTGTCACACCCAAGTAACAGTACACTTAACTTGTCCACCCTAACTCCTTAGCCCCACAGCCAAAACCGAGACAGCGAAGAGAAAAGGTGAAAGATCAGCCTCGCACTCCTCTGAGACATGAAGCTGCCCGAGAGGCACCCTAATCCTCAGCCAAGGGGGGATTCCAGTTTTCTTTTAACCTTTAGATGGGTTTTCAGGGTAAAAATCGAGCAGTGATGAGAAAGGAGAAGGTGAGATGTGAAATAGCTGTGTCTAATGTGTGTTCGCTTGTAGATTGTGCATGTGAGTGTTTTTTCAAGAAGATAACAGGAAAGGCACCGTGAGGTGACTTCTAGAGAGTTCAGAGGAGAGGCTGGAAAGTCCAAGCTGACTCACTAAACTGTCACCTGCTCAAAATGCACAGGAGAGAGGGAAAGAAAGAAAGCAAAAAAGAAAGAAAGCGGTTTTAAGTGTATAGTCTGAGGTATTATTAGCAAGTGTTCTGTTTGCCAGGTTTCACCCTTGTGTCTGTTCTAGGGAGGAGTCACACAGCAAGTGCTTTTTTTTCTTCTTCTTCTTCTTTCTGTATTTTTTTCTTTGTAAAGCAGAAAAGTGCAAGATGTTTGAGGGCTTTGAAGTCTGAAGACAAAAAAGGCTCCTGAGAAGAACAAGTTCTTTGATCATGTGTCAGCGAGTTTTAGCTTTTGTTGCAGAGATGAGTGAGTTGAAATAACTTTAGTGATCTGGTGTCATGTAAGTCCACACGGGTAGCATACAAGGTTTTTGTCTGAACGTCATTGAATCACTATTGGATCAGATTAGTGCATGCTTTTGGTCTTCACTGAATATAAAGACAACAAAAAGATTAAAAGTTCTCATTTATCAAATGAAACATTAATCACACCAAAAGTGCAGTTATAGCACCGTAAACACCTTTGGTCAGTGTTGATAGAACATCATTATACATTAAGGTCCTCCTTTGAGCAAAAAAAAAAAAACAACCTTTAAGACAGCATATTAGCTGGTATTTTTAAACTTCACTCAGTTTTAGCCTAAAAACATAACATCCTAATATAAACACATTAAAACCAGGCAACTCACTGAAGTGGGATTTTTTATTACTCTGGCTAATGCAACGCCACTTTGATGTGAACCCAAGCACCATCTAATGTGAGCCAGACATCCCCTTTCTCAGCAGAGCAGAACTTACCTACATCCAGTTCTCCTTCACTGGGCAGCTTTGTGAAAAAAAACAGCAAAAGTGCTTGCAACAGCCAAACACAGAATAACTGGTTGAACTGAGCCTCAATGTGCATCTGTTGGGTTGCAGTATTTTCAGGTCCACGCAGGTTGGTCACACAGGAATATGATATTGTTTTTTTAACTGTAATTTCTTTGATCCTTCTTAAAAGCATAAAAAAAAAAAAAGAAGTTTGTCTAAAGTTTGTAAATCGGTCCAAACGACACACTTATTATTAAGAAATGGGCATAATCAATTTATGAATCTGAACAGACTCAAAATAATATTGTCCACGATGTGATGCTTCCCCTTATGGCAACATTACGTTTGGCTTTTCTACACATTCATTCTTCATTCTGTTGCATCCCAACCACAAACTCAGGTCTCAGGGGGGTTAAAAAAATGAGTTGAATGAGTAAAAGTAAGTCTAAGATCAATTTCTCTGATGAGACAGGCAAGTGATCGCCTGGGTGGCAAAAATGATTTAACAGATAAATACACAAAATCTCAAGGCATCGCAAACGTTTCTTTCTCAGTTCCATGGATTTCCCTCCTCACTGGTATGTTTGAAGTGGCTGCTAAAGAACCAGCCTGTAAACTGGGCTGAGGAAGAAAGGAAGCCGAGTCCAGCTGAGTACATAAAGCTTACAACCAGCTGCAGATTGAGTATTTGACAGAGAAAAAGAGAAGGGAAGTGAAAACCACATTGTTATTGCATAAATTCACAAATTCACACAGCTGTCCTGCAGCCAATCATATTGCCTTATGTATATTTATACTCCCCTCAACTAATGCAGGTTATCTAACCTAATGAGCATGCTCTCCCACACTGGACATTTACTTTGAGTATATAGAAATGGTATGATGTTAAGGTAAATGCAGTGTTAAAGTTCCTCCAGGAAAAAGAAAGCATCGGCAAAACCCCCTAAAGCAGCAGCGTTCGTTCCTGTAAACTGAAACAAACTGGCTGCCCAGCACTGGCTCACAGAGGATATGGTTACATTCTCTGTAAGAAGTGGCTCTTGCTTTCTGAGTACTTTGCGTCTTGTTCCTCTGGTGAATTTACAAAAGACACAATATGTTGCTGTCAAATGAAATTCTGGCAAGTTATTTTTCTGTAGTTAATGGTGCTCTCTAGCAGTGGAAAGACACTTCATGTTAGCAACATGCTTCTATAATGGTATCCATGGCGTTCAACACAGAATCTTCTGTCTGCATGAGACAAGAAGCTCTTTCCAGGAAACCTCAGAGGCGCTTCTGAATCATACATGTGCAAAAAAATATCTCTGCAGAGAGTCTGACACCTCAGAGAGGTGTAGGAGCAGAAGGTCTTACGTGAGTCAGTGCACATGAACATGAAGTTTGTATATGCCATTAAAATTGCAGATGATCAAGTAGTCAAACTAACCAATTCTTCGTTCCTGCTTATTTTGAACACCACGCAGTGCTCTTCATTGACCCCCCTCTCCGACCATCCGTCAGCTCACTCAGCCCGATGTGCAGTGTCTCTTGAGGGCCTACTGTGGAGCAGCAGTCAGTAGTAAAGTTTCATAAACACAGACACATATGGGGTGACAGATTTACACTTAAGGCATTCTTTCTTTTCCTGACATGTCCGAACACATGTGGCTAATCACCAGAAGGATAAATAGATATACTATATGAATGGAGATATGAGTTTGAGATCTAAGAGGGGATACTTTTACAGTTTCTGCCTGCTTCTTTTTTCCTCTTATCAGGCTTTTGAGCCGCAGCAGCTGCCCCACGCACATAAAATCTTCATATCCATCTCCAAATGGACAGGTAGTGCCACATGTGTGGAATAAAAAGCCTCTTGGATAACTCAGTCTTAGGTTACCAGCTGCACGCGACAGCTGCCTGAAAAAGGATCTGGTTTCTGGTGGTTTTTGTACAGTTGGTGATGGATGCAGAGCAAAACACAGGAATCGTTAACCTCCTCCTGAGCCCTACCAGTGAGTAAAGGGCAGTTTGACTGCCAGAGACAGGAGGAGCATTGTCTTAGCTCTCTGAACTCAACAACATACTTTGCAGAGAGAAAGAAATATGCCACTTTAAAGAATTATGACTGTGGAGCAATGTCTACATTTTCATATCTTTAATGCGTTTAATTTCATATCTTTACCCCCAGTTACTCAGAAGCCTTGTTTTTTTTTTACATTGAACTACTGAGACATAAAGCACACAAAATATATGGCATATAAATGCTGTGGTGAAGGTGAGCGGTCCTGCTGATACATGCACACAAGTCTTCCGCTGCACTAAAGCCATTTTCATCTGATATGAGCACAATACACATAGACAACTTAATCTCCTCTCCTGTACAAGACAGACTGAGTGTATGTACAGACTGTGGGTGCCTGGCCTTTTCGAACAACAAGGCAGCTCTAAGATGCATGGTGAATAGGCTCTTGTCTAAGAATACTGTGGTGGTTGTGAGATAATGGCTGATTCATAGGAGGACATGACAAGCTGTGAGCGTTTATGCAAGTAGAACTCAGATGTAAGATGCTGTCTCTGACTGCTGTACTGTACTACCTATCTCCTCAACAAGACCTGTACACTCTGTATCTCCTCTCAACTTTTTTTTTAAAGGAAGATTATAGATACTGCCAGCAGAAGATGATGTCATACTTTCTCGTCTGAATAGGATACTATGCTCTTTATCTAAGGTTTGCATATCTCCAAGGGGAAAACAAATGCTTGTCTCCAGGATAGTGTTTGCAGCATTTATATTGCTGAAACATGGTTTATACACATTGCCTTGTGTACAGAATGGAAATGAGCACACGAAGATCATAATCATCTGTAGGGAAATTCTTTTGATTATGACAGGATTACTCAAATGTGAAACGAAGTCATCATAACGGAATGTGTTTTCGGTGTGACTCGCTGTTTATCAGCCCTCCTGCGGATGACATAAAGTGTAAACACATGCATAGTAGTACTACCCGCCACATCAATCACACCACTTCATGTATTTAAAGAGTGCCGACTGTGCATCCCAGTAGTATCCATAAAAGGCAAACTGTATACATCAGTGAAACTGTTTTTCACAACTACTTTAAGATTTTCACCTTCCAATCACAATGAATTCATTTTCACCTTAGGTAACAAGTGGCATTGAAGAAGTAACAGCTTGCAGATTTTCCAATTAATTCAACTTTAAACACATCATCAAAAGACTGACTGACAAAAGGTTGGGGACATATTTGCTTCTAGTTTGTCCTAGTGCTCGTTAGTGGTGTATGTGGTTTATGTGGCGTGGTTTAGACTATCAAATAATATTAAATAGGGCATGCTACGCTGATCAAGTGTAGAATTGAGATTATCGAGTAAAGGTACTCTTGTCCTCTTTCAAAGGCTGTCCAGTTTTACTGGAGCAGTTAAGTTTGATGTTTAAAATTTTGCAACCCCAATAATTTTTCATAGCCATAATGCAGCGGTTGCACAAAAGTGAAGAAATGAAATCAAAGACAGCTCTGGATCTAAAGATCAGTGAACAGAACTTTCCATTATATATAAGAGCAGGTTAACCCTTACATAAGAATACCAGGGTCTTGACTGTCACATGGGAACAATGCAAACCCTGATACGTGTGCATTACAGCAAAGCCATGTTGAATTCTAGCTATCTAGTCATGTGGAGATTTATACCTTAAATAGCGAAAGGCATTAACTAATTGCACAAGTTCTAATTCCCTGATGCTCAGGGTTGTATAACTTTGTGAATGCACGGGGTCACACTGAGCACTGTCTGTGTTTGCTCTCTTATAAGGGCACAGCAAGGAAACCTGAACTGTCACATGGCATCTGCACTGGTCATCGTTGAACGTAACAACTTCCCTGGTGTGTCTATTCTCATATCAGATGGAAGAAAGAGAGGGAGAAGCACAGAGAGAGCATTGCATGCACTGAGTTTAGATGAACACGTGTTGTTCACCTTTTGGCCTGTTGTTCTGCTGTAAAAATAATAATCCATAAGCTCAGCGTGAATCCTAAAGATTTGAAATTGGCAGCTACGCCATAAAAGATTGATGATATGCTCTGACATGGAAATAAAACTGTGTAAGGGGAGGGAAAAATCCATCTGCTTCTTCTGCTGACTCCTCTGACTGCAACATGTGTGAAAAAAACTCCCTGCTGATAAATATCTGCATCAGCTGTTCATAGAATGAGCAACTGCTTGTATTTTCATAATAGCTATGACCATAGTCATCCTGAAATAATCCTTTATATTTTATCTGGTACTCGATCTACATAATCTAAATGATTAACGTCTGAATGTTGACTGTATGCCAGTACTTATGAAAAGCAGTGTTCACCAGCACAAAAATGCTTTACATGAAAATTATTTTAGTCTACATTACAGTTTCAGTGTTCATCAGCTCTGTTAGTTTCTGAAGTCAGAATCCTGGAAGTTGATAATCTCATCATAGACTTGAACTTTGAACTGTCAGATTTAGTAACACCTTGTCACCATATCGAGCATCCAACACGTATGTGAGTGTTGCTTCCATGAAGTGCTCAAAAAATTGTAAGCAGTCCAAAGGTGGACAAGGAGACAGTCTTGAAGGGGAGACTGGCCAAATTAAAAACAGTTGTATTGTTCACTTTTTATATGCAGAGTTGCACAAATGTTTGATTGCATCTTGTAATATTCATGCATCCAAAGTTTATCATTGTAACTGTGACAATAAGATCTTTCCCTAAACATTATTATTTTTGTGCCCCAAACCTGCCCAACTAAATAAATCAACATCATAACTATTAACAGTTATATGCTACAGCACAGGATTGGGAAATATATGATTATCTCGTGAAAATTTGTAGGTTGGTTTCTTTGTTCAGTTGATTGTGTGCAATCTTTCACTGGGCCTAAAAATAGAATGTGGGGCAAAAATAAAAACCTATCAAACTGTTCCAGATCTAGGTCAGAAAAAAAGAGCAGTGGGTAAAGTCAAATATACCGGTCATAGACTGTCGGTTAATTTTGTGGTAAGACACATTTTCAATCCATTCATCTATCCATTCATCCATCTTCAACAACTTATCCAATTCATGGTTGGTTGGAGGTGAGGGGTGGAGGGGCGCTAAAGCCTATCCCTGCTTGGGTGACAGGTAGGATAGGGTACACCGTGGACAAATCACCAATCTATCACAGGGCTAAAACTATTCATTCTCCTATTTGCAGCTACGGCCAATTCAGAGTCAACAATTAAACCAAAGGTTTAGTGTTCAAAGTCTTTGGACTTTGTGAGGAAACCAGGTTACCTGAAAAAAAAAAAACCTGATGTAGACACGGGGGAAACATGCAAAAGGCCCTAGATGACCAGTGGATTAAAACCCAGGAGGCAGTGGTGCTAACCACAAACCACTGTGCTGCAAAAACGAGCATGCTAAACATGCTCAATCTGGAAAAAATAGATTTTCAACTAATAATTATGTAAATGCTGATTGAATAGCATTGCAACACACAATAATGCTATTGATTTGCTGTCACTGGTCTGGAGTGAAATTTAAAGCAACTCATAAAAGCGCATAAAGTTGTCTAGACAAAGCTCAACAGAGCTTAATTAAGCTGAACTTGTATTTGTAGAAAGGCTCTGGAAGTTGCACTGATACTTTGCTTCATGAACAACTTCTGAGAAAAAAACCTGACACATCTGGAGTCACATGATCCACTTTTTACTGCATAGTGTTGTCCACTTCCATTCTGGAAACTCAATCAACTCAACGTTGTTTCAAACAGTGGAGATTTGTGAATGAAATGGGATTTCTTTCATAAATATAAAACTCCAAAGAGGACAAACACATGTAACAGTCACATGTGTGAAATTCCAGTGACTCATCAGCATTCAAAATATTGTGTCCCAACTTGAGCATCCAGGCTATGAATAAAGGCAGTGTGTTGCTTCCTGTTATTTCCTGTGATTTTCCTGAGAGGAAACAAATGTATTATAAAAGAATTTCTCTCTTTTGGGAGATGTTGTTATTATTTCTACCTGTGACACATGATCTTGAGTGTATTTATGTGTTTCTGTGAAGTAATATTTGATGTCAGAAAATTTTGTTCAAGGTTGCTAACATTTGGTTGTTTGCAAATTTCAGACAGCTTCCTAACTTTTGGGACAGGCTATGTATGTTTTTGATGACCATAAAGATTTTCTAATCAAACATAAAACAAAACAGGAAGTGGAAAATCAACTGAATAGCACCACGCATAACATTAGATTATATACAGAATGAACGCAAAGACAAACACAGTGAGTCTGCAAAGAAAGAAAAGTATCCTAATTAGTATTAGTATTCTAGATCTCTTTAACTTTGCTGTGAAAATATGTTGGCTGTTGCTGATTACATGCATAATTCTTTTAAACATCACAGAGTACATCAAAACAACATCTTGTACTACTCGTACTTCACTCTATAAACCACCCACTGCCCTCATCAAGGCCTACTTAATGCTGCCTCATCTCACCGTCATACTGAGCCACAGAGTCGATACTACTGGACAGCTCAGTATCTATGAACCTGAATAACATGACTCTCATATTTTGTCCCTGATCTTGTGGTTCCATAATGTACGACATCAATAGCAGAAACTCAGATCAGTACAAAACAGGAGGGGGAGTAAGAAGAGGAGAACAGAGTCGGTGGAGTTGTGAAAATCTTGAATGCAAACAATGTGGGATATTATTTCTCACTGGTTTTCATGTCTGTGTGCATGTTTTGTTTTGGGGGTGATAGCACTGCGGTGGGGAATTGCAGACAAGACTGCAATGACAACAGTTCTGAGTCCAGAGTTAATGCTCTGTGACGCAGAAAGGGCCATAACCGTGCAGCTGAAGCTGGGCAAAGTTTATCCTGTTCCACTGCTAATCAATACCTTCGCCAGCTGATTATGCAGAGAGAACAACCAATCCCTCGTTAGAGCTCACACAGGAACACCGGGTCCAGCACTGCAGAAAAATATGTGCAATAGAAGTCCCACGCAGATAGAAACAACATTAGTACGCACACTGAGTGGGGGGGTGGATCTGCCTCTGGCCTCCAGTGGGGGTGTTCCTTGTACAGATGTGTTTGATTTTCTCTGTTGCCTTTTGTTGCATCAGCACAAGGCCATCTTTGTATGCTTGGAGCGTGGTGCTGCATAGTATCAGCAATGTCGGGAGTGAAGGCACTGCAGTGTCTCTGACTGTGGTCCAGTGTAGGGTAAGGTAATCTGGGTCACATGAGAAGATTACTGTAGGTGAGCTCAGGATGCAGCCACTTCTGCCAGTTACTGCTTTCTGCAGAACAGTCAGGGAACACGTCTATGAAAGGTCAGCAACCCGGTAATGGTTATTATGGTTTTACAAACAAACAAAATATAATATGAGGTGCTGTTAGGCTAAGTTCAAAATGTTAAAGAATGCTAATATTTAATCTCCCCCATCACAGAAAATGCATTATCAGAGAAACTTTCCAATTTTTTAAATGATTTTCTTTTAAAAGAATTTAAAAGCACTTTGAATGATGAAGGTCAAACATAAATGAGAAGTAACAATTTGTCAGTAAAAAAGGTTTTTATTTGTTGGCACATTGTCATTTTTTTGGCAACAGAGATTATACCAGCAGTGTACTTAGATGATTTCATTTATTAATTCTTACACTTAATACAATAGCTAAAGTACAGTTGTGTGAAAAAAGCTATTATTCAGTAGCTTGTAGAACAATCTTTAAAAGAAACTAGAAAACTTGCATTTCCTAAGAAAATGCTGTGTGAATGCTTAAAAGCTGAAACTGAAATGCTTTTCCATGTTTGGGAGTTACACATATTTTTTGTAATGAAAGTCAATGGGCATTCGTCAAAGTTCCGAACATGGAACATTCGTTTCCATGGTGCATTCGTTTCCATGGCACATACTGCATATGCACCGAACGAATAGTCCATGTTCAGAACTTACCATAAAAACTTTGTTATTTTTTAAAAACATATAACAGTAGTAACTGCTGTTAATTTCTAAAAAATAAACAGTGGTTTGAAAGTCAATGCCCATTGACGAAGCTAGAGTGTGCCACTCTAAGCTCACTTCAAAGGAACGAAGGTTCCATGTTCGGAACTTTGACGAACGCCCATTGATTTCAATACAAAAAATAAGTGCATAAAAATCTTATTATCTCAAAAAGTATAACAGTAATAACTACCAAGAGATATACATTGCAAAAGTATATGCTTGCAATGTAGTGCAAAAGCAGTGCAACATTGCAAAAGTAGTGCAACATTGCAGAAGTACTACAATATAG
>VURO01025724.1:3389-21723 GCA_015108175.1 Pelvicachromis taeniatus
CATGATGCATGCTCAGTCATCCAGATAATGAAACGACAGAAAGTTGATTCTGTTTATGTGGAAGTAGCATTCTCAGTGGGAGAAATGTTTGGTCAGTCATCCAAGTGACTTCTTCACTACGTCAAAATGAACAGAATCAACTTTCTGGGGTATCTTCTCTGCACTATTCTCTACATGTCCTGCAGCACAGTTCTTTTGTATGTTGCTTACTTTCTTGTAGCAAAGCCTTGAAACCAGTCAGGGAAGTTTCCATTGTTCTGGATGAGTGGTGCCTGTGTCTCAGTAAACCATCTAAGCACCAGCTCCTTCAGGCCCCCTCCTTCCTGTGGTTCCATATTCAGCTCAACACCCGACTTCTTCTCCATCCACATCCATATATCAGCTGCTGACAGAGATACAGTGTGCATACGCTCTGCTCTGATGTAATATTTCTAAAGGAAGAAGAGGTGCCTCATTTGACTGCTTCTGTCTCTCATCTGAATAGTGGTATTGTTTCAGGTTATCTAGTTCATCTGCCACCAACTTTTCTGCCTCGCATTGCACAACCAGTTTCATTTTACTATCAGTGTTCCTTGTTCCAGATTGAACTTTAACAGCTTGGCCCAAAGTAAATATTTCATTTTGTTTGCACCTTGGATTAACAGATCTACACAAAAACACATATAGCTTTAGAAGACGTCTTTTTTTTCATGTTCCTTTTTATGGCTTGCAAGCAGTCCCAGTCCCACTCTCTTCCACTCAGCCTATATAAACTACTAATGTCACAACTTAAAGTATAGTATGTGCACTGCATGCAAAGTATAAAAGTCAGGAATAAAACTTTAAAGACTATTAGCAAAAAGCAAATGCAGCAAAAGGGGAAAATAAGAGAATCGGTCAAAAAAAAAACATACAGGAGGATATTAATGGACATCTATAGAATACAAGGAGAGGACTCAGTAGGTAGAGTGCTCCCCCCATAATTGGAAGGTCGGGGGTTCAAATCCACTGAACGGCTACCCTCAGGTACCCCTGAGCAAGGTACTGTCTCTACACACTGCTTCACTGAGTGAATGTGTTAAATGCAGAGGACTAATTCCCTACAGGATTAATAAAGTATAAGAAAAAAAGGGGGGAAAAAAGAAAAGACATACCGGAATGCCTGACTATTAAGAGTTCACAAACATTTCACAAGTGGGAGGTTAATAACTAGTTATTTATGCGCTTAAGTCTAATTGATTGAGAAGACTTGTCCTTTTGGAGCAGACTGAAGGGTAAAAGACCAATAAAAATGAAATGAAACAGTGCAAACAGGAAGTACAAAAGAAAACATCAAAAGAAAAAAACTATTTTTGGTTTGTTTTGTTTTGGGATTTTGCAAACTCCACTGTAATCTCACCTTCCACACTAACAACATACCTCCGCCTTACCTCTGTTCTCTTCGCCTGTAACAGTGTTTTTACTTTATAAAAAAGTAATTTATATTTTCTACTGCTTTTTGAAAACAGAGAAATATGAGATTTAAAAAAAACAATAGCAAGGACTGATTCTGTAAAAAGAGATCAAACAAAATTCTGGGTAGAATAACAATTATACCCCACAACTTAATTTCATAACGTTTACTATGTAATTCTTTAGGGTTTAATGTACTAACTTACTGTATTCATATACTTAAACTGTTAGCTTCTACCAATTTACCCTCCTACCATATGTCACCCTGCTCCAAGCAGCTTATGGGTGACATTCAATTCAATTTTATTTATATAGCGCCAAATCACAACAACAGTCGCCTCAAGGCGCTTTACATTGTAAGGTAGACCCTACAATAATACATACAGTGAAAAACCCAACAATCATATGACCCCCTATGAACAAGCACTTTGGCGACAGTGGGAAGGAAAAACTCCCTTTTAACAGGAAGAAACCTCTGGCAGAACCAGGCTCAGGGAGGGGCGGGGCCATTTGCTGCAACCGGTTGGGGTGAAAGAAGGAAGACAGGATAAAGACATGCTGTGGAAGAGAGCCACAGATTAATAACAAGTATGGTTGAATGCAGGGAGATCTATTAACACATGGTGAATGAGAAAGGTGACTGAAAAGGAAAAACTCAATAAATCAATGGTGATTGTTAAAGGTAAAGATGTAATGAACGCGTCTTACTGTATTGGCTCTTCTTCCTAGACAAAATATTAACAGATTTATTTCTCCTTTCCTTTAAAACTGCATGATAGCTTATCTCTTGTTCTATAATTACCTGTACTGTATTGTAAGTATATATTTAAGAAGTATTATTAGTATTTTTAGTATTTGGAGGAAAATTACACTCTTTATCTAGAACAGTTACATGTTAAATGTTGGGAAACTGCACCATAAGTTACTAACTGCATTATGAAGCGCTATCAAATATAGCTATAACAGTGCAGTCATACACGTGAAACAGTGTATTTGTTTTCATATGTCACATGTGTGAAACTGAAGCGGTAGGAATGAGAAAGCTCTTTGTCACACTCACCATATTTATCATGTTAATCTTAGCAAACGCAGACGTGTCGTCCAGATCATAAATACAAACTTTAACTGAGAAACTCATTTCTAACTATACGGATTTAGTGACATAAGCTCCTAGACGTTGGTGTGTGTGTGATCTGCACACACCGCAGCAGCAGCCACAGACACCGGGCATGACGAGGAGGACGTCCAGTCCACAGCCAGTTGCGTATGTTTTAAAAACGCGGACACCTGTCCTACACATTGTGTAGTGTCTGTCCAGCATTGCACGTTGCAGTTTGTGTATCTCTAGATGAATGCGATGGTTATTTTCGCTTCCAATGTATTTTTTGTAGATCGTTGTTTAAAATCGCGCTATGTTGTTTAAGAAAAGTGCGCACTTTTTACATGTTATTTAATTCCCGAGATTTTGTCATTCCAGCACAGACAGACATTGACATACAAATATCAAACTCGGGACTGCAGCAATGGACATGTTCAAGCAACAGAAAGTGGAAGATTTCTATGACATCGGTGATGACCTTGGCAGGTACAGACGTGCACAGTTTTTGCATCTGTTTTAAATGCAGTTTAATGAGTAACAGGACGCAGACGGTGAGACTGAGGGCATTTCATGCCAACACATAAACTCAACCACTGCTGAAACCAGAACTATAGATCAACGTGGATTCTTGTGTTCGTGTAACTGCTCATCACTGGTAGTCACAATACATTTCTATAGAGGATATGTATTTGTTATCTATCCATTTGCTTCTGCGGATCCAGTTCAGGTTTGCAGCCAAAGCCTTTGCCAGCTTCGTTAGCTGGGAACACCCTGGGCAGGTTGCCAGTCTGTTGCAGGGCTAATGGGCAATTTAGAATCAACAATTAACCTAAACCCACTAACTGTGTGTCTTTGGACTGTGGGCAGAAGCCAGTTTTTGTTGATGTTGTTGTTTTTTTTTGTATCTTGACTCAACTCGTGGAAAGGAAGACTTGAGTACGTTTCGCTCCTGGTGTAGAAAATATAAGGCATGTTTGCATAGTAGAGACCTACACAAAAGCTGGGATATTTTCCCAGCTTGACTTACATTGCTGACTGGCACTGGCTTATTAGTTACTGTTCCACAGAGTTATTTCTGTGCTCTAACAGTATGAAAATGACACTGAGTCATTGACTGCATGCCACATGTGTTCACTGCACCAGTGAAACTCTCTGGCTAAACATTGCTTCCTTTTTAGCTGATGATTGCTGACTCTAAATATCAGGTGATTTCTAAAAGTGATCTGCTATATTTCTGAGACAAGTGAGAAACAAAGCTGCTTGTGTGGGTTTGCTTTTGTTGCCATGTGCTGTGAGAGAGAGACAAATGTCATGCACATCAAAATGCTTCTTAAAGGACTGGTTTATATTTAGCAGAGGTTATATTTGCTCTTAGCCTGGCTTCACAGCAGGAAGTGGAGTGTCAGCTTACAGACCATTGAAGTGAACCAGGAAAAAATAGATGCAGCTGCATGGTCATTTGCATTTTAAATACTGCACATGACCTGTAACTGTGCATTTTGTTATAGAACATGTTCATCATTTTCAACATGGATGAGGAAACGTGTGACAAACTGTTTTTGTGGGATGCATTTTATTTAGTAAATAGTAGTCTATTTAGAAATAAGTAAATTACTCATTGGTGTATTTTAAAACAACTGTAATTTTCCGCAGTCAGTGAAGTGAACTAGAAACGTTGAAGTTTGCATAAACTCAGTAGTGCGCCAGTCAAATATTTATGACAGCTATAAGCAGTCAATGGGTGTACCCTTGTTTCCATCAAAATCTACAGATATGTTCATGGTTCTGCATAAAATTCTGAGTGATAGTTAATATAAGTGATTTTTTTCAATGATCGCATGTTTCAAAATGACTTTCGTGTGATTTTCTCTCTGTGTTTGAGTGGGCAGTTTGCCATTGTGAAGCAATGTCGAGAGAAAACAACAGGTTTGCAATTTGCTGCCAAGTTTATCAAAAAACGGCAGAGCATGGCCAGCTCTCGTGGAGTGCGGCGAGAGGAAATAGAGCGAGAGGTAAACATCCTCCAGCAGATTCAGCACCCCAACATCGTCATGCTGCACGACGTTTATGAGAACCGCACTGATGTGGTGCTTATCCTGGAGCTGTGAGTGCCAAATTATAATTACTGTAATTACTGATAGATTATTACATTTGTATTAACTTTAACATCCTTTAACCTAAACCCACTAACTGCATGTCTTTGGACTGCGTGTCTAAACTAGACTCACTTAAGGTTAAAAAAAAGTAACTATTTATTTAGCTTATCAGCTTCAAGAGACAGAAGAAAATAATTAGCTTCTGTAAAATACAGTACAGTGCAAAAGGTTTTATATATATTATATATTTTGCCAAGTAAATGGGAAATAGGTGCAGCAAATTATTGAAATGTGCAAATATGCATGAAAATACAGGCATGCATAATATAGCATACACAGAGTTGGTGGCAACAAGTGTGAAAGTTAATATTTGATTTGAGTTTTCATGAATTTAATAGGAACGTCATTCCAACAGTATTTATTGGATATTGGCTTTCTTTTGTTCTGTTCTTTGTCAAGATGACCCCACAGTACTTCAATAATGTTAAAGAACATTATTAAAACTTAAGGACCATCTCAAAAAGTTGATTGTGTTCATCTGGATGTTTTTAGTGGGAGAAACGTTTCATCATCATTCAGTTGGCTTCTTCAGTCTCAGCTGACTGCAGGTTTCCAACCTTATAAACAGCACATTTGCATAATGACTGAAACTAGCACCACTGAAGGAACAATGGGCTGTGAGGTCAGTTCCTGGATCATTAATATGAAAATTCTCATGACCACTGATCAACAACCACTGATCAATGGCCATGAGTGCTATTCACAGAGAGTTGCGGAATGGCCATATCCTCGATTCAGAGATGGTCTTTCCCTTTTCACGTAAATGGCCTCCTTGACTCCGCGCTCAAACCAGCGTTCCTCCCTGTCCAGGATGTGTTCATCCTCATCATTGAAAGAGTGTCTGATGCAACCTGAGTGCTCACACTGTGTGTCCAAATTTTAGCTTGGTAACATGAAGAGTTACCAAAGCTTATATAGCTTATATATAACACAAAAGCTGTCTCTCACGCTCCCTCTTTCTCCCTCTGTCTTTCACTCACACAGACACACACGCACACCACCACCATCAACTTTGCTACATTTATAATGAAAAACATCATTCAGCAGCAATGTCCATCCAACTCTTTTCATGGTTGTTGCGTTTGTGATCATTTTGTGAGGCCACATCAAAAAGGCTCGGATGAGCTTGCCAAAGGTCTACAGGCTGGGCCTCCATCACTTGTGTCCAGATCACGCGCTGCCATGCTGCTACGTCTGTTTCACTTCCATTTCTGTGTGTGCACATGTGCCGTGTGAGAGGGTGCTTTAAATCAGCTCGTGCACGGCTTCAACAGTGCGATACCCTCACGAAATGCTACCAGGATTTCAAACAGGTTTGATTTTATTGTGATCATACGATTGCTGATCAGGAGCTGGTCGTGAGGCGTTAATCGCTTCTCATGCATACTAAACGATGCATGACAGGCGAAACTTGTGCCGATCCCCAAAATGGTCGCATGAATGAAAAATCGTCTCAAAATGGACCAAAAATCACACAATGTATGCCCAGCTTTAGCTCTTCTGTGTTGTGCCAACCCCTTATCCATAGGTTGTTTGGGTTCCTCGATGTATAAATCCTGGCAATCCTCCTGGCACCAACAGTGTACACTATATCACTCTGTTTGTGTCGGGGGACCCGTTCCTTGGGGTGGACCAGTTTTTGGTGCAGCGTGTTTTGGGGTTTAAAAGCCACAGTGTCATAGCTGGCTGTGTGCAGGCAGGAACGAGGAAAAGGACCCAAAAGCAGACTTCACGGGAGACAGGAGTGGAACTCAAAAAATGCCAGCTTTATTTGCCAACTCAAAAATACAAGAACAAACTAGGAAATAAATATAATTCACAAGGAAAAGCAGGGAAACACAAGGAGGCACACAGCATCAGGGGGTGTGACATTAACTGGTGTGGTGTCGTGTCGACAGGGAGTACAGAAAACACAGGACTTGAATACACAGGACATAACGAGGGGAAATGAGAGGCAGGAGGTGAACACGGCTGGGAGACATCGGGGCTGACGAGACCAGGAAAGTGAAACTAGAGACACTGACATGAGACAAAGACCTTCAAAGTAAAACAGGAAACACAAAGGCAGAGACAGACTGGGAGACATGGCTTAACACAGGGATTGCCAGAGGGAACACGGGCAGGGGAGAGCAACACAAAGACTGAACCCTAATCACAAACCTAATCAAAACCTGGGAAAATAATAATCACAACTGCACACTTGAAAATCAGAACATAAACCATGGAGCACAATAAACACAGACAGCAATAATACAGAACACACAGTGAAGGGGACAACTAAACACACAACAAAGGCAATGCAGAGAAACATAAGGGCTAGGGGTCTGAACAGTACAAAATAATAATAACGAACACTTAAAGAATGTATAAGAATGTGTAAGAAGGTCTGGCTAATTGGAAGTGAAATATAAAGAAATGAAGAGTAGTTCAAGACTTTTGCACAGTACTGTACTAGTTACATTGAAATATTATGTATTATGATGTAGTAAGTACCATATTCTCAGTTAGGTTGCACTGAGACTGATCTCACTTCATTTTTTCATGTAAGTTGACTGATTAAGAAAATCTGGATATCAAGGTTCTAGCTACCAAATATTCCACAATTGTAACAATGTGGGAAAGTTTTGGAAATGGTATTTTCTGCTCCCACATGACTGTGCCCCAGTGCACAAAGCAAGAGCCATAGAAACATGATGAGTGAATTTGCATCTGGAAGAACTTAACTGGTTGAATGTGTGAAAGGTTGTCGGACAGTATACTCTTGAAGCTATTCAGTGGAAAATTGAATGAGAAAAGTATAAAAGAGGTCTCAACCTCTTTTTTTTTCAGGGTCTCTGGTGGTGAGCTGTTTGATTTCCTGGCCCAGAAGGAGTCTCTGAGTGAGGAGGAGGCTACTCAGTTTATCAAGCAAATCCTTGAGGGGGTGAACTATCTTCACGCCAGAAAAATAGCCCACTTTGATCTCAAGGTCTGTCCAAACAAGATATGTCACAGTCTGTTTTCACCACAGATAAGATGTTTGTGGTGGTGGGGTGTGGTTTGCGACTCAGCTGCCAGGGAGCGGCGGGGCAGTGGGTTCAGGGGGCAGTGCCAGGGGACGCTCACTGGCACATTCGGCGGTGGTAATCTTATCAGGTGTCTCCTATAGTTTCTGAAGTAGTGCGCTTAAATGGCATGTGGAGGGAGAAGGCTGAGCTGGCAGCAGACTAACTGGAGCTGTCCAGGAAAGAAGCCCAACAGTAATCAAAGTATGTGCAATAAAGGATTGTTTTTTAGATTAGTAGCTGAATCTTGTTTGCATGAATCAGCTGACTTTTGACTGTTTGGAGGTGGAGCCCAAAGGAGGAGAGGGTTGTAATCTGATTACTCACTTTGATGAACAGTTCAGGTTACTGTGTTAAACAGAATTACACAGCGGCAGCAACATAAGCGCTGTTAAACTGTATTTGTTTACAATTTGAAAAATCAAGTTTCCCAAATTAATTATCAGTTGTTTGCTGTGTGCCAGTGGAAATACTGTCACTGGGTTACTTTAATCCTGAAGAAATGCTTTAAAGCACATCCTAAGGCAGCCTTTGAAACCTCTGCACTGCTGTCCCATTAGTCTGTTATACTATATTACATACCTTTTTTGATTAAAAAAAAAATCATCATAACGAGAAACATGCATCATTCCTAAGAAAACTGAAATTATTATTATTATAAATTAATACATTTCTTAGTCAGTTGAGTAAAGATAATATGTGAACTGTGCTTTTACACTTTATGGTTCTCTCTTTTTGGCTAACCAGCAGATTAACTTCGCTAATGTCTCTAGATCCATGACTCTGTTCTCCTGCCCTGGACCTGTAGACCACACATCAAAATTAGAGGTCATTCAGGACTTTATGTATTTAAGACATTCTTACAGTACTTCTAAACTGAATGTAACTCAACAAAAACAACCATTTGTTCAAACTCTTTTAGCTTGTTTAGTCTGTGATAAGTTGTGAGCATTGCTGTATTGGTGATGCAGTGTCTTGGACATGTACCTGGTGCTTTCCTGGGAGAAACATTGCCCCGTATGGTTTAAACTAGGATGGATGTGGGATCAGTTAAAGAACAAAGTAAAGGCAACGGACAAAAACTGACAACAAGTGCTCAGAAACGTGGCTTAGAAGTGCTTTGTGACTGACAATCACAGGTGAAGATCTAACAAAGTGGAAAGAAGAAAGAGTGTAAAACAGCTAACACGTTTCTCAGCTTCATACACTCAAAAAGAATTAGTGTGTCCAAATAATTGACTGGTGTTTTATACTGCTGGTGTTCATATGTAACAACACATCTGAATGTGCTAAGTAAAAAAAAACATGTTCCTGACATTCAGAAACAATCACTTATTTGACAAAGTAGTCCATATATTAATCAATAAAAATTATTTATCCCACTCTTAGTTGAAAACGTGTTAGTATACCAAAATCCCACTGAGCACATAGTAAATAAAGTTGAACTGTTTACGGTAACTGAAGCTGTGTACAGAAACATGGTGGCTCCATGTTTTGATGTGTGTTTTTCACTGCTTTCCACAAATGATTATTTTTTCCCTTTTTTGAATTTTTTTCCTTTTTGTGGCAGATAATCAACACACATGTTTTGAAACCTCCAAATGTAAAGTGTTCAGTGTTGCTTAGTGGATGTTCTTGTCTTCTGCAGCCTGAAAACATAATGCTTTTGGATAAGCACACGCCTCTGCCAAGAATAAAGCTGATTGATTTTGGTCTAGCCCATAAGATTGAAGCTGGAGTTGAGTTCAAGAACATCTTCGGGACTCCTGAGTTTGTAGGTAAGATTATTGTGTAGAAATCGGAGAAGCTAAGAGCTCATATTCCTTCACTGTTGGTAAATGGACTGGTTCTTATATAGTGCTTTTCTGCTCTACCTGGGCACTCTATTGCTTCATACAACATCCCTCATTCACACCAGCTCTTTTTTCGATTAGTAGATGACCTAGCTCTATCTCCACCTAATTCTTTTCATAACATTTTTAAAATCTTTACATCGCTTACCAATCTGTCTCAGATTTAGTTTTTGGAGTCTTCTCAGGAAATTAAACTGATTCTCAAACCTCTCAGCTGTTTGGTCCCAGTTATCCAGCTGACAGTCTGGTTTTGAACAGCCATGTCTTAAAAAAAAAATAAAAAAAATAAAAGAAATACAATAAAGAGTTTGCAATATTAGATATAAGTACAAGGAAATGTTCACCTTTCTGTTTTTATGCTGTTTGTTTGTTTATTGGCTGCCTGTAAAGCTCCAGAGATTGTCAACTATGAGCCCCTGGGATTGGAAGCAGACATGTGGAGCATTGGTGTCATCACTTACATCCTGCAAGTGAACCACGAACAATATGAATGTGGTATCTCCTATGACATCATATACATTATAATGCAGCATTATATATAAATTAAACTTTTTATTGTTTTGTTCCAGGCTGAGTGGTGCCTCTCCTTTCCTGGGGGACACAAAACAGGACACACTGGGGAACATTTCAGCCATAAATTATGAGTTTGATGAAGAGTTCTTCTGTCATACCAGTAAGCTGGCCAAGAACTTCATCAGCCAGCTACTCGAGAAGGATAAGAAGTAAGAGCTCAGGGATAGCTCAGTGAAGGATACTTGTGCCACAGCAAGAGAGTAAAATGCATGTTATTTCTGGAGTGCTCATTATAGTCAAATCAACACTTTTACATAATGAAAGTTTAGCAAGATCATTTTTTTTGTCTCACAGGATAAGATTAACAATTCAAGATGCCCTTAACCACCCATGGATCAAGGTAAACTGAAATGTTTTTATTATAGCCACCTCAGTTCCCAGAGCGATGCATGGTTATCAGAGAGCTTTATAGAGAGACAATGCTTCAGAAACCATTTAGGGCCCTTTGCTTTTTGAAAACTTCACTGTGTTATAAATTCAGTTTCAAATTATGTGGAAATGTAAGTGTTATACTAGCTTCAGGTAGGTATAACAGCAGACTGGAGCAACGGGGATGTCGTCTGAGGTTTTTGCAAGTGTACAAGTGTACTCTCATTTAGGAATATATTCAAACTTACTGAGTTACTCTGAAATGACCTGATCAAGGATGCAATTCACACTGCACATTTGGACAAAAACTGAACTGTGAAGTCCAAGAGCTGTTTGTAGATAAAACAAATGATTATGACTAAAACATCTGATCCCTGAAGGACAGGAATGAGGAACAACACGTGGGGGGGATATCACCTCCCCACGTGTTGTCCTGGCTGAACACACCTTTGTTTCTAAAGCAGATGACCTTTGATGACATTTGACGCCTCACCTGCACTTATAGCCCCATTATCACGGTCATCCATCACTTTAATAGCCGCTATTCAACAAGCCCAGCTCAGTGGTGAGGGAATTTGGTGTTGTATCATATTCCTCTGTTTCAGAGAACAAAAGATATAGTCCAAACGTTTTGTGCCGTTTGGGTCAGTTCATTTGTTGCAATACAAAATGGGAGATATATGCACCCTGCAGAGTGACCAACCAACCGAAATCAGACCACCAGCATCTTAGTGGATGGTACTTTCTCCAAGAGAAAGTACACAATAGCCTCTGTTAGACAAGGCTTTACCTCTGGCCATTTTTTTTAAAAAGCAGGGCAATAGGATGTGCACCTGCCATCAGCCCCCTCAAAGCCAATATGATGAGCCTCTTTCCCTTGGAGAGGAGGCCTAATCCCAAGTTCAGATGGCCAGGAGCATGAGTGGCTCAAATAGACAGAAAACAGACACTGCACCATAACAGAAAGCGAGGTGGCCTTAAGGGAAAGGAAGCACACAGCCAATGACAGTCCAGTGCTGAAAAATTCTCATCCATAGCAGAAGAAGAGAAGCCACCTGCCCAAAAACTGTCATCTGGAAACATCGTAGGAAGCCCAGCTGAAATTGAGACAGCAATGAAACGCAGCCGCTGTGTGCTCCAGTGAACAGCTGGAAAGCAAGCATTGATACACACCAACTGATACATTAGACACTGGAAAAACACACATGTTATTTTGGTGCGTTGACAGGGAGATTCTGAGAGCTGTGACTGTAGTGTTAAAACTTCTGCTCTGTCCTGTAACTGTACCTCAGTCCTGGCAATGGATATTTAGATCTGAGCCTCATTTTGCATTTATGCAACTGGCACAGTGACAATATTTTCATGAACACACAAATGGCATGGTATCAGACTGTGAATAATGTTGTGTTCTTCTACACATCGTACAGGTCAGCGATGTTCAGATTTCAGGGTTATATGGTGCAATGCTGTAATAATGCAGCTTTCCTGCACTGCAGAGCCAATAGGAACATTCTGCTTCATTGGCACATTTTTGCTGATGAAGACCGCTGGCTTCGTCTTAATTTGCTTCCCTGCATGAAATGCTCAAAGTTACAACTACATTTCAACCCATTAAGCCCACTGTGCACATTATATTTGCTCCTATGGAGAAAATTGGCAGTGTCACTCTATGTTTTCCAGCAGGATTAAACATCTGCTCATACTAAAAGGCACAGCAGAAAAATACTGCACAGAAGACAGTGGTGGTTAATAACAACAGAGGCAGTTAAGCTTATTAGACCAGAGCAATTTTTAAAGACTATCCTCAGCAGCACAGGGTTGGGTTTGGATTAGGACTGGGCAAAACGATTATTTTCCGAATCGATGAATCTAGTGATTAATTTTTCGATGAAACTAATGATATATGTTACTGCTAAGCAGCTTAAATTAGTTTTGCATTTACGGAGGTTGGGTGGTTATCTTTGAATGTATGTCTACGTGGGGGGTGTCTGGATGAATTAAAGGGTAAAAACCAGCGTTAGTAAAAAAGTTGAAAACTTACGTCGTTTACAAAGCCGGCAAACAACTGAATTACTTCTTTTTCAGTTAAAATATCCCCATACTGTAGAACTGCGCGTTTGGGGAGCGTGGTTTAGGTCGACATGTTACCGCTACTCGCTGCCGCCATGTGTTTTTGTGTGTGACAACGCATCGACGCAATCGATTACGTCGACGCGTTGTCCCAGCCCTAGTTTGGATGTGAGATTCATCATCATGACGACCCAGACCTTCCTACAAAAATTCATTTATTTTATTTTCATTGTCCCTTGACTGCCAAGTCTGTGAAATGCAATTTATAAAAAAAAAACAAAGGTACATATTAGCTACTGATAATATTAGTTAGGTTCATCTCAGATGGCATTTTGAGGTTTTAATGATTGCTTGCATGGCTGAACACTGAACGCTGTAATAAAAACTACTAGTTGAGTTGTTGCCTTACATGAAAAACTTTAAAAATGTATATAAACCAGAAGATATATTAACTGATCAAAGTGTGAATACGCTTCTCTAAAATTAAGTTAGTAAGGCCTATTGCAGGCTATAGGATTATCTTAAATTAATTTTTACTTCAGGTCAGCAGAGATTGTCAGGATACCATGTGTGAAAACTTAAGATGGAGTCACAGAGTTAGGTGAAGGTATGACAAAAGGTGAGCCATTTATTGTGCTAATATAAAAACCACATGAGGCAAAACACTAAAAAACTAAACCAAAAAATAAAAGTCACTCGGGAGCTGAGACACTAGGGGACAAAGACCAGGAACCAGAATAACACCAGCTGAACAAATCAGGAATGATGAGGCTAACTATACACGACGCACATCACACAAGAGACTATCACAATAAAACAGGAAACATAACTGAGACTATACCTAAGATTTACAGACTTGACACTGGGACTGAATACATATACAAAGACAGAGCACAGAGGCCAGAGAGATGCAGGAACCTGACTGAAGATAATGACTAAAGATTACAAGATAAACAAGAAGAGCCAGAATACCAAGGATATAAGAAATGCTAAAGAAAACTATTACTCATATCAGTACATAACGAAAGACAAACAAAACACAAGAGATTCTCAGAAACTAAAGAAATCACAAAACCCAAAATCCACGACAAAATGTACACCCCAATCCCCTGGGTCCCAAACCCCGGGGGCCTAACAGGGATGGACAGAAATACTGAACAAGGAGGAGGGAAAAACAAATCGCTATCCAACAGGAAAAGAAAATACGATTATATGTTTCCCATTTTAAAGGCTAAAAAACAATTTATTACGTAGTGTGACATACTCACAGTGTGCTACAATTTATTTATAAAGCTGGCGCCAATAACCAACTTTATGTGCAAAAATCAACAGAACCAAAGTAGTGTTATTCAGTTAACACAGTAAAGCTCTGCCTAACAGGATTATTGAGGAGCAGGAAGTGGAGCTTGCCTGTAAACACTCAGCATGAAGACCGTGTGAAGAATAGAGTAGAAGTGTAAAGTTGTTTGGATTGGCAGCGTCCTGCTCTTCGTCCTCACTTCTCCTGCTCACTTAAGTGAAATAAATAAACCACTTAAAGAAAAACAGGAGCATGTAAAACAACACATGTACTGAACAGATCGAGAGGCTAAAACGAAATAAACTGTTTATTTATAAATGGTTTGTATTCATAGGTATCATGTTGATAACAACAATGTTGATATTTGTAAAATAAAAAATGCACGATGTCCAAAAACATGAACCAGTCCAAAGTTCAAAGGTTAAACGTCATAGTGATGGATGTCTTTTTGTCTGTGTTTTGGCCGCCGTGCTCTTTTAGTATAACCTGTAAACTCTCTGTATGAACGTCCATTCAGGCGTCTCTTGATCGTCGACTTTGATGATGACATGTTCTCCTCCTCAAGAGTGTTCGTGCTAGATGATGTGAAACTTTTTCTTAGCCAGGGTAATAATTCTGCAGTCATCCAGTTTAGTCATGTTGTGTGGCCTTTGGTGTGGGTGAGCTGGTTGGTGCTTTTCTGCTTTTTAAAAGTGCACAGCATTGTTGATTTTGTCACTTTCTCATTGATTTTGTTTTGGTGGGTTTTCAGTGAAACGATGGACTCACTTACAGTGACATGTCTTTGGACATCTTATTGAGAGTTGCCACGAAAAGCTTTTACCTACTTACTCTACGCCGTCTGGGAATAATTAGGGGGCAGGAGTCATCTGGCCATGAAGCTGCTTGTCAGTTATTTTTTAACTCCTTGAATTAAAGCTGAAAGACAATTACATTTTAAATCCAACGACGTTAAAGAATCAAAATTACAAAAAACAAAACATTGTCCAATATTTGCAGACCTATTTGTATGTTCAATATGCTAGCTCTCAAACTTTGATTTTGATTTAATGTTTAATTCTTTTATTTAAATTTCCATGTGAAGCATGTTGACAGTGTTTTTGAAGCGTTCCTTATAAATTAATAATGTAAGAGCACCTTTCAAGAATCCCAAGATTATTCTTTAAAACATAGTTAATCTCTCTGTGTGTTTTAAATTCTTTAGTCCAATGAGAACAAGGAAAAAAATAAAGCCAGGGGGCCAAAGAAAAGTGAGCGGCGTCAGTTAAAGACCAAGCGCCTGAGGGAGTACACTATCAAGTCACACTCAAGCATGCCACCCAACAACACCTACGTGAACTTTGAGCGCTTTGCCCAGGTTGTGGAGGACATTGACCAGATGGAGAGCTCATTCATTAGCCTGGCTGCAGCCCATGACTCTCTGCAGGAAGATATCGATGCCATGGTCTCTATATATAATGAGAAGGAAGCCTGCTACAAGGAGGAGAATGAGGCCATGCGCCATGAGCTCTCACAAATCCGCTACGACTTCCGTAAGGTGGAGGCCTTGAAGAGGAGCCTGCAGGATGACATCCAGGCTTTCAGCTGCAGCCTTGGTGCCATCAGCAGCCGCTTCCAGGAGAGACAGAGCCGGTTTGATGCTCTTGGCCTGGAACTAAGCAACGAGGTGAAGTGGGTGCAGGAGGTCTTGGGGTCATTTCCTGCAGATGAAGGTAGACGATACCCCAACTGCAGATTCTCCTCAGCTTTCAACAATGTCAATGAGACTCTGAAAGAGCTTTTAAACTGTTCCTGTGAAGGAGACGTGCTCTCAGGGATCAACCTGGACTTTGGTGAAACTGAACAACAAAAATGATTTAAAATACTACATCACATAGAAAACATTTTAAAGCGTTGCTGGTTTTGGTTCAAAAGGCAGCAGCTACTAGGATTGTACTGTAACACAATAAATGTTACACAAAGATATGCACACACTAAACTGTTGATGTATAAATTACAGATTGCATACTTCCATACTGAAACTTTTTTCATATGAACAAAATGTTCTGTTCTAAAATACTCTTAAATGTGAAGCATAGGCCTCGTAGTAACAATCAACATTCATTTGTTGTGCTGTATGTTGGAGACATTTTTAAAAATGCCTTTTCTGTCATGGTCCCCGTGCAAAATTGACTTTCCAATGAGAGTGATGTGATGTCTAATAGCATCTCTCTGTGCGGTCTTCATCATGCTGCGTGCTGATCTTTCTCCATACTGGCCAGCGCCATCTGGTCTGATAAAAAAAAAAAGCATGTATTCCTATATACTGACACAGTAATAATTTGCAGTGAGAAGCACACATATAGCAATACGCTAATAAAATGAAAAGTCACCGTAATTTTCGGACTATAAGCCGCTACTTTTTGCACTTTTTTAGCTTTGAACCCTGCGGCTTATTGTTCGGTGCGGCTTTTCTAAGGCTTTTTCATGATTTTTGTGACATCGTAAGACTGACCCATCGCTCGCCCTGTATCCATATCTGCAGCAGGTCTCCAAGGTGAACAGCCTATGGCATGTTAGAACAAGACAGCTAAGGGAAGTCGGCAAGTCAGATCCATAACTTCAGGATAAGGATTGGCTCTAAGGGCTGGGGCGGTCGGGTGGCGGTGCGCGGCCCACTTTGTGGGGCTCTTCCGAGGCTGGTGGAGCAGTCGCTCCGTTGCCCCCGCAAGGCGGGCCGTGCACCGCCGCTACTAGCAACTAGCCCGCTAGCACAACTAGCCCGCTAGTGCACCTGCAGCTTTTAGTCTGGTAATGTATGAACAAAATATGATTTTTTTCATAATTTCAAGTTGTGCGGCTAATATTCAGCTGCGCTTTGTATTCCAGAAAATACCGTATTTAATTTAAGGGTTTATCAGTTAATAACACCATCTAAACCAAAAAATAGATAATTTTTCAGTTACACTGAATTTACTCATTTTGTGAGACCAACTTTATATTTTTCTTTAATTCCACGTGCAGCTTTTATTTTACCGTCCTTTGACAGTTGTACCACTTTTAGTAGCTTTTTAGCGTTCAGTAATTTCAAGTAATTACAATTGGGGTAATTTTGACCCCAGTACAAAGTAGCACACACGTGCCAGTCCATAGATTTAATTTCTCCAGCCTCTCCCGGCTCCTTCACCTCCTCCACCCAGGACACGCCCAAAACAGATTGCATGTGAGGCACCCATGGCACCAGGTGACAAGTCTGGGAAGTTCACCATCCACATAATGAAGGCTGTGATAACATCTAAGTCTTTCTTATTTAAAATGACTGACAGATCCCTTACACCCCACCCACTGCCCAATTACTGTATGTTACTTTAGGACCCATCGTAAATGAATTGAACAAAAGTTCTGTTTACTGAGAATGCACAGCATGGATATTGTATTTACTCTGGTCAAAAAAATCCACGCTTCATACTGATGTCCACTATTCCTTTTTATTTTCTCTCACAATCATGGAGCACTGTGAAAACTAGAAGCAAGTAAAATCATATCAGTTGTATGTGTGTATCCATCTCAGACACTTATTTCTTTTTAAAAAGTTCACAAGTGTCTAACAAATCAACCAGCATAATTTTTTACCGTGTCCGTCTTGTTTAACCAGCAGTAGAAAAGTTGAAGAGCCCTAAAAGTCCACTGTGTTATCGTTCTGTGACTCACGAAAGAGGCGCCTACTCCACAATCACTTTAACAGAAACAGAAGGAGGTTTGAATGCGACTGATTTTGAAGCAATGGATGTTTCCATCAAACTAAAATGGTTGCAATCTTTCATAAATAATTTAAACAGTATTTGGTCTTATTTCCCCAAAGTACTCTTTGAGAAGCTTGGTGGCATTGAATTTCTTATAAAGTGTCACTTTGAAATTACCAATTAAATTTCCAAATTACCAATTAAATTATCAAATTTTCACAAACAGGTTCTCCAGTGGTGGCCAATGAAAGATAAGCATCATTTTTCTCCACATACAAATTTGACTTGGAACAACAGATGTATATTGATAAAAAGAAAATCCATCTTTTACAAGGATTTGATGGATCCTGGACAGTTTTACACCTGTTAGACAATGACAGGGATGTGTTATCATATAACAAATTCATAGATAAATATGCCACATCATGTACCGAAAGTAAGTTCATTAAAGTTGTGAAAGCCATTCCCCCAGCAATGATTCAGATGGCTGAAGCAGTTTAACCTACTCTTCCTGTATAATTAGTGAACCATCCTTAATAACTGATGATCGCCGGTTTAAAGGAAAGGCAACATATGCGTCCAATGATAATCTTCACAAGAAACACACACTTTCTGCAATACTGCTATTGAAACAACAGAGCGTCTTTTTTACCCATGTGAAAGTCCCAGGTGTTTATGGGATGATTTTCAGTACTGGATAAATATTTACTGCCCTTC
>VURO01025727.1:0-17315 GCA_015108175.1 Pelvicachromis taeniatus
CATACGTGCGTGCCTTTGTGTGTGTGTGTGTGTGTGTGTGTGTGTGTGTATAGGTATACAAACTTGTTTCATCTCGTTTCTCAGTGTACGCTGTGTTTAAATGTGCTTTATAAATACATTTTACTTCATAAGAGTAATGTGACAAAGTTATTTTACTTGCTCTAGTTTGATCTAACCATCTTTTCCCCTGATTTATGTTTGTTTGCTCCTTTGGGATTGGAAACAGAATGGTATAAGTAGCATGTGGATATAACTTTTAAATAATTGATTTTGCCATGTCACTTTTTTTTTTAAGATTAATTCATATTTGCAGCTTCATTTAAGCCACCTTACTTCCTTTAGAGTATTTTCTGCTGACCCTCTGGGAAGAGCCATAATCAAATTGATCTAAATGACTTACTTAATCTTCAAAATCCACCAATGAAGTTGCTAAAATCTCCATTATTACATTGTCATTACAGAAGAGCAATGTAACGACATACGAATGAATAACTATAGCAACTTTTGTTTTTGTCCTCGCTATTTTTGGCTGCTCCATTTAGGTGTGGCCACATTGGCTCATCTTCCCTCATCGCGTCCTATTCCTAGCATCCTTTTCTGTCACACCAACCTCTCTGCATATCTTCCTTCACTACATTCATGAACATCCTCTGTGGTCTTCCCCTTTTCCTCCTGTCTGGCAGCTCAGTCTTCAAAATCCTTTATCCAACATATCCACTATCCCTCCTCTGAACTCCAAACCATCTGCACCCTCCTTTATCTCCAAAGCACTCCACCTGAGCTATCCCTCTGACATACTAATGTCTAATCTTGTCCATTGGGACCCATTGGGTCACTCCCAATGAGCATCAGTGCCAAAGTCTCCAAACCATATGCCATTACATCTCTCAGTACCATCTTGTAAATCTTCCCTTTCACTCTTGCTATCCTTCTGTTCAAGAGTGAGTTTCCCAGTTGGTGTGGATGAGATGATGCTTTCCAACCTATCCTCACATGAGTAGTTCAACGATCTGGTAAGGCGCAGTAGGGAAAGCCAGGCTTAAATAGTAGATGATTGTAGATGAATGACAGGTGTGTCAGCCACAGGTCTCCAGAAGCCACGTCCACGAATGAAAGAACTATTAATCAACTTTCATTCCCACACTCACACAGACATAGGTGACAAAGACAGACCCGCTAGAAGAGCAACTTGGACCACCATGACATTCTTTGCTTTTAATCATAAAAACCTGGTTCCATTTATTATTGTATCTCCATCATCATCTGTGTCAGTTGTAGTGGTGCATGTGATACAAAAAAAAGAAATCTGCTTCTATTAGCCTACTTTTTGTTTTTTGGTCAACAACACATAAAGTCAGTTAACAGAAACTATGAGATAATTGTGTATGATGCAAACTCAAGCATGTCTGCTTCTTGCATTATAACTCCTTCATTTAAACTCGACTCAGATCAGTCCCTTTCAAAGACACAGAATAAGCCTGCCTTGATCTGCATCAATTGTCATCCCAGGGCTCTGGGGCTCTTCGTCGGCCAGTGCGCAGGCGAAGTCAGGGCTAATCCCTGGAAAAGGGGAAAATCACGGGAGAGGAGAAAAGCAACAAAAACCAAGTCAAGCGTGTAAAATGAAAGCGAAATCTCTATTATCACTCCCCGCGATTCCCAGCAAAGTGGTGAAAATCAGGGTTAGTTTGTGATTCGAGTCAGACGCGGAGGAAAGAATATAGGGGTCCCTGCGGGTTGGGAGACTCACACGACGAAAAGGGCAATATTCTGGAGAAAGGGGCAAGAAGAAAGCCCCTCTCCCATCCCGACATAACCATTAAATGCAGTCTGACTTTATGTTGTATAGAGAGGGGGGGACAAGAAAGGAGGCACAGTTCTCCGATGAAAGAATGAGGTTTTTGGCGGATTAGGGACGGCCCGAGGGATGAAGAATAACTTCTGCATAACTTTACAGCTATTTTCTCTCCCCACGCCAAGAGCCAAGTTTAAGGCTGAACTGGTGTGAGTTAACCCCTTTGAGATTGTCCAGTTTACCAAGATCATCTTGCACTCAGCTAACAGGACGCTAATCTGCACCAGCATTCAAATGAATTTTGTTTTAGCCTCTCAAATATTTTAAAATTTTGTTTATTATAAAACAATAAATGTAGGCCTAGGGAAAGTACCCACCTGCAGGTACTCAGTGAGGCCTACACCTATGAAGTGACTGAGAAACCTATTTTCATTGTATTCCCCTGATTGTTTTATATGTGACATGAAAATGTCCATGAAGTTAATAAAATGCAAGCTTATGCTAAACATTTCATACTAGTAACAGTTTCCCCAAAACAACATTTTTGAATTAAGGAAATTTCCTTGTACTTGGCCGCATTGATCTTTCCCTTGATTGCAACCAGCTGTCCTGTCCCTGCAGCTGAAAAACACCCCCACAGCATGATGCTGCCACCACCATGCTTCACTGTTGGGACTGTATTGGACAGGTGATGAGCAGTGCCTGGTTTTCTCCACACATACCGCTTAGAATTAATGCCAAAAAGTTCTATCTTGGTCTCATCAGACCAGAGAATCTTATTTCTCACCGTCTTGGAGTCCTTCAGGTGTGAGCTTTCGTGTGTCTTGCACTGAGGAGAGACTTCCGTCAGGCTACTCGGCCATACGGCCCCAACTGGTGGAGGGCTGCAGTGATGGTTAGCGTTCTACTTTCAACTTTTTCCCCATCTCCTATCTGCATCTCTGGAGCTCAGCCACAGTGATCTTTGGGTTCTTTTTAAATTCTCTCACCAAATCTCTTCTCCTGCAATAGCTCAGTTTGGCTGAATGGCCAGCTCTAGGAAGGGTTCTGGTCGTCCCAAACATCTTCCATTTAAGGATTATGGAGGCCACAGTGCTCTTAGGAACCTTAAGTGCAGCAGAAATTTTTTTGTAACCTTGGCCAGATCTGTGCCTTGCCACAGTTCTGTCTCTGAGCTCTTCAGGCAGTTCCTTTGACCTCATGATTCTCATTTGCTCTGACATGCATTGTGAACTGTAAGATCTTATATAGACAGGTGTGTGGCTTTCCTAATCAAGTCCAATCAGTATAATCAAACACAGCTGAACTCAAATGAAGGTGTAGAACCATCTCAAAGATGATCAGAAGAAATGGACAGCACCTCAGTTAAATATATGAGTGTCACACCAAAGGGTCTGAATACTTAGGACCATGTGATATTTCAGTTTATTATTTTATATTTCAGATATTTTTCAAGACTGAAAAATTTAAGAGGGTCTGAATACTTTCCGAAAAAGTGATTGCTCCTTTGTTATAACATAAAATTCACTGTATTGTGTCACATCTTTGGAAAGGTGGGTTCAATTTCTCTAGCCACACCCAGGCCTGATTACTGGTAGTGTGATGGTCTGGGGCTGTGTTGTTGCCTCGGGACCTGGAAGACTTGCTTAGGTAAATCAAACCATGAATTCTGCTATCTACCAAAACATCCTGAAGGAGACTGTCCAGCCATCTGTTTGTGACTTCAAGACAATTATCCAAAACACACCAGCCAGTCCACCACTGAATGGCTTAATACAAAATGAAGACTTTGGAGTGGCCGAGTCAAAGTCCTGACCTGCTGTGGCATGACCTTAAAAAGGTTTCATGCTTGAAAACCCTTCATTGTGGCTGAATTACAACAATTCTACAAAGATGAGTGGGCCATAATTCCTCTGCAGTGCTGTAAAAAACTCACTGCCAGTTATTGCAATTGCTTTATTGCAGTTATTGCAGTTAACAGTGGCCCAACCAGTTAGTAGGTTTAGGGGGCAATTATCTTTATCTCAAATGTAATTGGTTTTTGATGATCTTAAATATTTAAGTGTGACAAACTTTAAAAAAAGAAATCAGGAAGGTGGCAAATACTCTTTCTCACCACTGTATATGCATGGCTGCTTTATCCAGTTACAGTCCCCTTTACAAAATGTGTGGTGGGCTCTTCCGAGGTTGTTAAAACGATCAGAATTTTTTTATTTCTGCGGTAATTTGTCATATCATACAGAAATATATACATACTGGAAAAATATAACCATCACGGACAGCTTCACTGGAAGACTAATGAAGCAGCCCTACACCTAACCATAACCTAATTGTAACCCTGACACTAAAACCACATTTTGAGTCTCAAAAATGGCTTCAAACTCGTGGGGACCGGGGTTTTGGTCCCCACGAGGGCTGTTGGTCCCCACAAGTATAGTAAACTTCCAATTTGTGGTCCCCACAAAGATGTTAATACCCGTCCACACACAAGAGCCCTTTTTAAAAAACGTACTGTCACACACACACGCACGCACGCACACACACACTATCTGCTTCCTCTCTCATTCTCTCTGTCACTCTGTGTGTCTCCCTGACGATCTCCTCCTTTTTCTCCTTTCAGCATCACTTGTCATTACCTCTTATAGTTGCACTTGTTCACAGCATAGAGCTCAGAGAGAAAAAGCATGCTTTCTAGGATGTGTCCACTTAGACAGAGGAATAAACACATTTTTTCTTTATGTTAAAAATAAATGCAAGTAAAGCAGAAATATTACCTGGATACTAAAACTCAGTCTGTGGTCGTGACATGCAGGAAGTCTTGTTTTAATGAAAGCAGACTGAACATTACCTACTCAGTGGCTCTTGCTCCAACCAAAGTTTCAGGTCATAAATCCACTGTGACTGTGAGCTCCTGCTACAGCCAACCTCTGGATTAGAATTGTCAGCAACTTTGAAGCTAACTACAATGTTTTCACCCCCTCCCCCCCAAAATAGCATTTTACGTATAAGTTGCAAATAACTGTTTATTCTATTTGACCATGTTATTTGGCATCCCAATTTCTGCTTGTTTCATTCATTTGAGTTTGGGAGCGACTACCAATCTCTCCAGTATTCTACCCATTGTAATGTTTTTATGAGATTAAATATATATTTATGATTTGCTAATATATGGTTTTAAGATTTCAAGGGTTTTATTTTATTTTTTTTTGTCTTTTCAGTAAGCTCCTTATGTGCATGGGCCCCTGCTGCTGAGATTGTCCATTGGATAATAACAACATATATCGACAGCCTATATATAGATATAAGATATGGGTTTATATCTTCCTGTTTGGTCACAGCTTTCTGTTGTCTATACTGCTCTCCAGCAAGGAGCTTCTTTAGACTGAGTCTATCCATTCCTCCTGAAGGGCTCTCATCATTCTCATCGCCATCTAATTTATGGACCTAATTAGTGATTTTTGTCCTCTCGGTTGCTCTATTAAATGCTAATGAAGGCAATTCTTCCCCCATCTGACAATAACGGTCATCTGAAACAGTGATGATATGCCTGTTTTACTTGGTAGGCCACTCTGTTGATTAGCATCCAAAGGAAAGACTTCCAAACTTAGAGAACAATGTGATCAATGTGACATGATCACCTATAGCTCATTCATTTTAGAGAGTTTTGGTGACCAATAACAATAAAGATGTGTTGAATACCTTTTTTTGAAGTTATTTGTGAGAAAAAATGCTCAAAGATGAGATCTAACCATCTACCGTCTACAAATAAGCAGGATCAGAGTTTAAGTTGTAATCACTTTCTGAGAGCTGCACTAGAAAATAATAAAGGAATGGGGAACATCTGAACAATTAGATGAACTCCGGTCAGGAGAAGAAGAGTTAATGAGCTGCCGGTGCCATGTGCAGTTAGAGGAGCATCAGGGGCCAGAATCCATATTTATCAGTGGAGTTTTGCGCAGGCATTAGAATAGGCCACTAATGCCGTGCACATTCTCTCCCCCCTTATTTTCATTAGGCTCTGATGACTGCGGAATTGATGCGGCCTGCAAGTTATCAAGAGCCACTAATTTCACATTAACGACCATTGACTGCGCTTGCTTGATTCGAGGGGGTTTTTGACAATTATCACAATCAGGCCTGGAGCCCAGATCGTTTACCTTGACTCCGTGATTATTTGCCTCGCGCCAAGCGCACATTGCAAAATTGTATGGTGTCAAAAACCCCGTAAATAATGAGGAGACCATGAGGACGAGCTATCTCTTTCCAGCAGGGACGCTCACTCACACCTCCCCATTACTCAAAGCGTAGAGAGCAATCCAGGTTACAGTGCAGTGGAAATACCAGCCCTTTTCTTTTTGTGGAAAAAAAAATCTTTAATGGAGTCCATGATGTATGGGGAAGTTGACTTCAAGAATTCAAATGTACAGTCAAGGGATAAATCAGATCACTTTATATCAGCTTTGTGCTGTCTTCCAGTAAACCTGTTCACTTATTTAGAAGTGGGTCCCTTTAATTTTTAATCTATTTCTAGATTAAAAAAAAATACTTTTGGAGATTTACAAAAAAGAAATGTTTTAAATTCTTTATGCTGAATCACGGATGTAAGAACTCTGTGATAGGCCACCTGTTAGAAGCTTGAGTCACATTGTACCAAAGCAAACACAGCATCTCACATTTCCCCTAAACATAATTTAAATTCGCATGCTTACTTACTGCCCTGTAAGCCATTTTCTGAAAAACAAATTATTGCATAGATGAAGGATACCTCACACCCTGGCCACTCCCTGTTTGCCCTCGGGCAGACGGTACAGAGCAATCAGCGTAAGGACAAATAGACTCAAACACAACTTTTACCCAACCGCAATAACATATCTGAATGCTGCTACTAAAAAATGGCAATCACGCTACTCTAGTCATCATTCTTATTAGCACTTTAGGTATTTTATTGGTTTTATTTAAATTTTATATTTTTATGGATGATGCACTGGTCGGAGACCACTTCTAATTTCGTTGTACCTACATTTGAAATAAATGTAGGTACTGATTCTGATTCTAAATGGCTTGAAAATATCGTGGAACTCTTGTAAATGCCCACTTTACCTTAAAGATGCGAATATGAGCATCTTATATGACGTAGAAGAGGGGCCCCATGAAAAGGAATTTAGATTAAGCCCCCTCTACCAGGGGCCCTGAAGACAGTTCTGTCCGACGTTACAACTCTGTTACAGCATGCAGTATGCAACTCTGAGAATACAGCATGTAATAAACTAACCATTTTCTTCTACAATGATTGTTGTTGTTTTATACGTACTTAAAGTTTTTTTTTTTTATCAGGAATTTACCAATGTACCAGATATTATTTTTTCCTGTTTTAAGTTGGACTTGGAAACATTTGCATACATATGCAGCGGTTTACTGAAAGCTTACCGAAAGCAGACAAGAACTGAGCATGCATGAAATGACAGACTTGTGGAAGAACTGAGCTTAAATAGGATATACAACTTAAGTATTATAAAAGTAAAAGAGTATAGTTCTGAAAAACAGACTGCAGCATAACTTCAAACAGTATGTACAGTACTCTTGAATCCTGTACTGTACATCACGCTGACTGCGACGTGCTCTCGCGAGATTTCACAGTCACATGATTAACGAGGAAGTCATGGGTTCTTCAGAGTGAAAGCCAGCCAGAGATAAACTCAGCTGTGTTTTTCAGCCATGTTGCTGTATAATCCCGGCTTGGTTTTTGTTTTCTTAGCGATATATGTTCCCTCTCTCAAGTGTGGAGACGTGGTACATCTTACCGCTTCAGAGTCAGCGGACAAACTGGAAGCAGTTCCGTCTTTAAGCACCGCTGCAGTCAGTTCTCCTGCGTTTAAGCCCGCCGTGGACACTGTTTTCTCCTTCAGTCTGCTGTCTTCCTTCCCAGAGGACCTGGAGGTCAGTGACTACTGCAGCGACCTGCTCCACATATTCGGTCAGCGGTATGTAGCCTATGTGAACTGCTTGGTGCCCGCAGCTCGACCCGTCAAAGTGTGCCAGAGCTGTTACTCTACTTATGGCAGTCTCATGGAAATCTACAGCAACATCTCGTCAGACCAGGTATGGACTAAAACCACATTCTGTCTTTTGCTTTGGGTAAATGTCTCAAGTGTTTGTGTGAAGAGAGGCCTCACGCGCAGCGGTCTCGTCAGTCACCAGTCTTGTGATGTGATGAGTGTTTGCTGGTGACACATTTGAGGAAACCTTAATCCTTGCAACATCTTTTGCTGATCTGTTGAGATGGAGTGGGAACACGCATGCAGCACGTGTGCAGGAAGAAGATAACTCATGAAGTCCTTTTCAAATGCCCCTGTCTCCTCAGATGGGTCCTGGGAATGTGACCTGCAGGGACAGCCTTCTGCGCAGTGATCGGCTGATGCTGGTTTACCAGCTGTACAGCAATCTGGAAAGTCTGTGGGAAGACTCTAGTTGTGCCAGTAAGTCTTCTTCAGAAGTGTAATACACAGGATTTCTGTGAACTTCTAATGCACACACACACACAGAGGGCTACATCTGGCCTAAAGGTGTAAGACAGGGGTCACCAACATGGTGCCCGCAAGGACCATATGAGTAGTCCACGGGCCTGTTCTAACAATACCTCACTATAACAACTTACCAGTAAGCTGCATCTATTTTTATTTTTTTTGTTGCTATTTTTAAAAAAAAATCACAATTGCATTGGTATCAATTTGTTAGAGATCATATATAAAAAAAAGTGTTTATTTTTAAATATTAGATCAGCGCTAGCTGGTCTCCACGGAAACATTTGCCATAATCAGTGTCTTTACATAGATGAATATCATTAATTATTAATGATATCATATAATTAAAGTTAAATTGAGGAAATTTGTTATTTCAGAAGTGTGTGTCAAACTGGTAGCCCTTCACATTAATCAGTACCCAAGAAGTAGCTCTCACTTTCAAAAAGGTTGGTGACCCCTGCTGTAAGGTGTTTGTCAAACTCTTGCTTTGGGGGTGCTTTAGTGAAAGTAAACAGCAGATACGTAGAGCTGAGAATCATGTGATTTTCATTTTAGTTTTTAGAGCTGGATTTGGTTGAGAATACATGATATAATGAGATCTAATCAGACAGTTCTTTGGATTGCTTACAAAATACAGCTGCGAGGCTATTCATAGGTCTTCTAAGTAGTCTCGTGTGACACACATCTTGTTGTGTTTGTGCTGACATCAGTTTACGATCTTGGTGATCACTTTCAGAGCTCTGCATGGACAAATGCCTGCTTACATTACCAAACTCTTACACCCATTTATAACGTGCGGTTCATTGCGACAAATACCTGTTTGTGGTTCCTCGTTCTAGCCTGAAAACTAAAGGAAACTGCTAACTTACACTTGAGATCTGCGGACTCTTAAAGAAAATTTTAAAGTGCAGCTGAAGACTTATTTTTATAAGATAAGATAAACCTTTATTAGTCCCACACGTGGGAAAGTTTTGGTCATAACAGAAAGTAAAAATAAAACAAACAGAATAACATACTATACAAAAATAGAAAGAATACTATATACAACAGAATAAGTACTATACAAATAGAATCAAGTACTTTGTTAAATAGGGAAAAAAAGACAGGGTGAGGGTTACAATTGTGTGTGTGTGTGTGTGTGTGTCTGTCTGTCTGTCTGTCTGTCTGCACGTGGTCTCTGCAGAGACCATGTTATAGAATCTGACAGCAGTAGGGCGGAAAGACATGCGAAATCTCTTCATCCCACATCGTGGGTGCCGCAGCCTGCCACTGAAGAAGCTGCTCAGTGCTGTCAGAGTCTCCTGCATGGGGAGGGAGATGTTGTCCAACAGGGATGACAGACAAACTAGTGGATGTTATTGCTGTATTTTAATAATTGTATTTATTTGTTGAGTGTTGTTATGAAGCACTTTGTGATCCTTATCTAGAAAGATGCAAAATAAATACAATTTACTTACTTGCATGGTAGATTTTAACAGTAATTTCTTCTGCTGGCTCAATGCAAAGGCATGCTAGCTCAACCAAGTAAAGTATCTGACCAATAAGCATTCTCAATGGATCTGGTAGTTATTTCCTCCATTAAGACTTAATAGAAAAAGTATCATAAATTATGCTCTATGACAAGTTTAAGTTAAGTTAATTCAACACGTTAGGACCAAAATGTATTTAACTAAAACAATGAAATCAGAAAGTATTGCTTTGTATTAAATTGTGCAGGCAACAATGAGTGAAAAAAACAAGACTTCCTGTATATTTGGTTTTTTGGGCTTTTTTTTCCTGCCCCACCAAAAAGCCCATCAGCCATCAGTCACGAAGCGCTTCCTCTTAAAAAAAAAAAAAAAAAAAGACACTTAAAAGCAAAAGAAAAGCAGCAAGTCTTTACAAACAACATGCAGGTACTGGTGGATTATTTATTTATTTTTTGTTTTGTCTGAATCATGTTTTTCTGACGTTTTGCATCATACATTGACTGCGAACTAACATAAACTTGGTTCAAGTCTATGGTAAATTGGAGGAAAATAGTTGATATTATCTCCAGAAGTTACCATAATGCATCTGTTTTTTTTGTTTTTATTCCCTGATCTTCAGAATGTGTCACTGAACACTTCCAGAGCCTGACCAATGACACACTGTACTTCATAGCTACTCTCAATCAGACTCTCACCTGCTTTGAGAAGTATCAACAGGTACGTAGTGAATTGGGTGATGATGTCTGTCTCCTCTGAGTTCATGTTCTTACGTTAGACTGTTGCCATTTTTATTTTTATTTTTTATTTTTTTAGGGGAACCACACAGAGCTGTGCAAAAACTGCAAGAGTGCCTATGGGAGCCTGAATGCGCTATACAGCCAAATGGAAAAAAACAATACTCTGTGTATTGACATAGAGGATGCGGTATGTATGCCGGGAGCAGAGATGAGCAGACCTTTTCAAAATGTGAAAAGAGAAAGCTGCACCCTCTAGAGGAATCTGTTGACATTGATAGAGTGTCAGCCCAAAAACTCTCACTTCACCTTTAGCTGGTAACAAAATGAAAGTGTTACCAAGAACTTTTTGTGACACTTCCCAAAAATCTTACCAAACCATATGATACACGTCAATGTTGAAGATTAATTTTCGACTTTGGACGCAAAGCCCTAAATTAGTTTTTGTTTCAGAAGCTTTGAACCTATTTCTTGGCAGATGGATTTGCTAAGTCTTCTATATAATTATAATTTTACTCAAACTGTAGTATCTAATGTTTGCTACTTATACAGAAATATTTACAATATTTTATTAAAAATCTATGAAAACAGATTAGTGTGATTTTCACAGTTTGCATATAAAGTCAAGTTTTACCCTTGATTTATTAATATTACAATCTTTTTTACGGTGTGGTATTTTTTTTTTCTTGAATGCGGATGAATTGCATACAGAACTGGAAACCTGAGAGGATTGAATTCACAGTAATGTTGTCCTGTTGCTGTAGTCAGCTGAATGTTGTTATTGCCCTGTTTCAGATGAATATGACCCGCAGACTGTGGAGTAAGAATTTCAATTGTTCCTTCCCCCGGGAAGAGAATGTGCCCGTCATTGCTGTGTCCAGCTTCATGCTCTTTCTGCCCATCATCTTCTACTTGAGCAGCTTCCTTCACTCTGAACAAAAGAAACGCAAGCTCATACACCGTGAGTAACCAGCTTAATTCGCCCATTGTCAAACACAGAGATTTTTTAACGGGGTTTTGGGGTGGGGACTCGGGGGTCTTTGTAGAGGGGAGAGACTTGACTATCTCTGATACCGGGGGTTTGGCTCTAGATCATACACAGGGTTTGAGGATTGCTTTTTTTGTGTGGAGGGGCAGATTCTGGTAGCCCTGAAGTGTTTAAGGGTATTTCTCAAGACTCAAGCATATTTAAGACAGAGGCAGTGGGATGGATCTGTAGATGAGCAACATGAAAACAAAGGGGGAAATTTAAGAGATGAAGAAATGCAAGAATTAGCTTGAGCTCAATAATAGCTTGCTTAAGGTAGATCCATAAAGAAATAAAATTGCCCTTATCTTTTTCATGATTTTCATTAATTAATCATACATATTCCAGATTCCTTATATGAACCAACTGGGTTTTATTCCAGACCAATGAGCAATAAAAACAAGAGAAACCGATAAAACACAATGAATAAAATAAGAAAAAAGTAAAACCAAAGAAACTTTCTAACAGTATCTGCTGTGACCAGTCTCTTCACAGTAGATACTCTTAAGGTGTAAGCATTAAGCCCCCACTGATCTCATTCTTAGAACTACTGAGTCTGCAAATAAGTTATGAGATTCTTTTAAAAAGTAGATTTAAATGAACAGACTCCTGCAGCCACAAAAACTTAATTTTATGCTGAACCGCCTCGTTCTCTTAAGTAATCATCTCAATCTCCCATTGCATTATAAGCAACATGAAGTTTCTATAAACTTGCTTTCGAAGTGTACAGAATGCTTCGCTCTATCTGTACATACACCTAAACCTGAAGAGAAGGATGCATTTAAATACATCACTAGTTATTGCCTATAAACAGATTTTTGTCCTCCTTGGAGACTTTGTACCTCACATGTTCCACACCATGAGCCGCTAGAGACTGCCACTAATAGGACTAAAGACCACACGATCATCTGCATACATAATAGGGTTCACTACTACTTCATGCACCCAGTTTTACAGGCTCGCAACTTCTTCAAAAGATCATCAAGATAAAGATTTAAAAAAGTGGGGGAGGCAACAAAATTCCTCACTCCTGACTTTCCTAACTCTAAACAAGGTTTGGGCACATCACATGATCAGCAGCCGTTTCTTTAGCTGTTAACTGAAGATTGTCTGATCATCGGCTTGAATGGGAAAGTGTTCAAGTCAAGCTCTGATTGTTGCCTCTACTCCACATTTATAATACTGACTCATCGACATCATAATTGCCTCCTGTCAATAACGGACCAAAGCCGCTAATCTTAAGTCAAAGCATTTTTGTCTTTAATTCCATTTCATAATACTCAGAGTTTAATCTCTGCAGTGTCAAATTATTTTACTTCTTGGGTAACATTTTTGCAAATTATGTCTGAAACAGTTGACCTGTTAGTCACTATATGACAATTTTAACAGTGCTGTTCATGTGCATGACATTGCCTCTCAAACACATCTCCTGCTCCATTACAAGTTTGTGTACATGAGCCCTTTGGTGAACATTTGTATGAACAAACCTCATGGTATGGGATATACTATGAACAAGATTCCTCACAGGCAGGCTTTCTTTCTTTTAGCTTGCTTGACAAAATCTTAAAGCACCAGGTGGAGGTAACAGGTATAACAATGGTGGTATTAACTTTCTGTGCTTCAGGCTTTGTGCACGCTCGCAAAAAAGGAGCACTTTATGGATTACATGACTCTTCTTCCACACAAAATGATCCCTATGAGTGTCACCTACTTATATCAGAGGATATAAGTGAAGTGATTAAAACTTTCTAAAGAACATAAAATATTAATTTGGTGATGCAGAAAATCTATAAAGGCTGTTACATATGGTTCTGATCTGCTCTTTACACTGCTGAAAGTGCAGCTACTAGAATACAGGAAACACACCAAGAATACCTGTTCAATCAGTAAAATTAATGTAACTTTTGTCTGCCCTCAAACTAAAGCAATTTCCACGTCTATTTGATCAGGGATGCTAATCTTAAATGTTTAAGTGTATTCAGTTCAAAGTTTCAGAGCAGTGAGAGAAAAGAACAGCAAGCACTGAGAACAAATTCATCAGCAAAATAATTAAATGTGTATTTTACAGCTCTTTGTGATAAATCCTAAGATTCCCTATTTTATGTAGCATTAGCCTCATCTTATTTGCAGTGGTGCTATATTTCACTCTTATATACATGAACATTTGTGTTATAACGCAACATAAAGTTTGTGCTTTATTTGGTGGTTTTAGCGGTTTTAGTCAGGTAGGGCTTAAAACTTTCACATCGAAATATTACCATATTCCCCTTGCAGAGAATCTACATTGCACTTAAAACAGCAATAATAACTAAAAGAATCATTTTAAAATTGAATTTTGGAACCTAAACCGCAAAAGTTACCATGGTGATTTAGCTAGGGCAATAGAGCCAATTTACTTTCACAGAATACTCTCATTTTATGATCAACATATCTCGCTAGGCTTTTAATCTCACTTCGTAGTACACACCTGTGTACTTCTCTGACAATGACCATGAATAGCAGTTGCAGTATAGCTTAGAGCTCAGAACCGGTGCTTCTGATTCTTTCTGCAAAATAATGTCCGTTTTCTCTTCACAGCCAGGAGAGCGAAATCGAACACGAGTCTGATGAACATTCAGGACAAACTGAGCTGAAGAAGATACACCTGACTGGAACAGAGCATTGTTTTTTGGGAGTACCTTTATCATCTCACTGCCTTGCGCCTGAAATTTGACCAAATTTCAGTGGAGCCTGCTCCATTGTTTTAAACAGGCTGTTATATCAAACAGTATTAAGAGGACTTTAACGATCTGAACAATTGCAATATTTTTTTTATTGCACTAAATGGACTTTGGAAAGGTGATTGCTTTTACATCTTTCTAGTAAATTTTGTTGGGAAACCTGGAGAAAAATCCACAGTTACACCACATTTAGATTCTGCTTTATGTTGTAAACTTTAACATTAGGGATTTTCATAAAACAGAAATAATTAAATCATGTAAATCTTTGAACTTGTCATCACGTGGTCGCTCGTGTTGCACAGTACGCTTTTAATCCACAGGCAGCACTCGCCTCTCCTTCCTTTTTAACTCGTTAACAATCTTCAGGTTGTTCACCGTATCCTGCTGTCACTGGAGTGAGTGAGTGGCTTGAATGCAATACGAGTGTGTGTGTGTGTGTGTGTGTGTGTGTGTGTGTGCGCCTGCATGCGCTCTATTTATGGATTGAGAAATGGGTTTTCTGTCTCTAATGTATGTCCAGAAGAGAGATACAAAAAAGAAGCACTTGATGTCCATTACTGGTGATGTATCTGCTGTAAGAAGAAGGGGGGGTGGGGTGCACATCAGCGGGGAGGGGGAGTAAATAAAGACATAACACACATAATGGAAGAGCACTCCACTGGACCACACTGTGATGTTACCTGTTTTCTAGTTGGTGTTTTTTGTGGTTGCATAAAGCTTTTAATGTGCTTTGTTGTCATTTTTCCACTGATGTTTAACTTAATTTGTTAACAGGTTTCTGACTGCTCATGAAAGCGGGCTGATGAAGTTGCTGTGAAGTAATGTACACCTTAATTTTGAATGCAAGAGCCCAAATAAAGAAATTCCCATCACAGAGACGCAGGTGGTTGTATAGCAATTTAACTACAAATCCTTAGGTGTCGATGGCAGTTTCATTTGAACTTTTTAAATCGTATTTAAAGGCATTTATTCCATCGTGCGTGCGTTTCATTAACATATATTCATTTTCTTCCGATGGACTACTTTTATTTTTGCTGCATGTGTACTTTCATCGGCACTGTGACAAAAGTTATATTATGCCTAATGAGCACAATGTCGTGCTGTTGTTAAAGCAGTTTCTTTGCACAGCAGTGGCCCTTGTTCTCAGGTTACGTGGCCTTGTGTTTCTTGCAACGCAGCTTTTCCCTCCATCATTAGCAGCTAATCTAAACGTGGGATAAGGATACTTGGCCGAATAATCGCAGCAACACATCCGTTAAACTCCTTTGGCTTTTTGGTATTATGGAGTGGAGCCACTGCTGGCCATCAGTGGCTCAAGAGCATTATGGAGATTCTGAGTCATGTGGTCTGGTGGCGGCCAGCGGAGCAGCTAAAAAGCACGGGGAGGGGGTATGGGTTTTGTCATTCATGCCCCGGAGCTCAAGAATGACAGCTTTGACTGCCGTTAAGCCTCGTAGCTTTTCGGAGGCGTACTGAGGCTGAAAGTCAAGAAATGGTCCTGAAGCTGCCACGTGAAGGAGAAGACCGATGGAAAGGCTTAACTTGTTGTGGAGTTGAGCTGAAAAATCTTCTGCTTACAGTTGAAAGTGGAGACGTGTCAAGGTACATAACAACCTGCAATTAGAAGTTTACAGCCAGCTGCAGTCTGGATGCAAATGCTGGAGAATGTGGAGAACGCCACCAAATACCTGCTCATTGTTTTGGAGTGTTGCTATCATAGATGTCTCCAAATGAAATGCACTATATCATGGTCATATATAACCTTTAACTATAACTTTAATAATGCTGTTCTCCCACTCATCTGCTGCACCCTGCTACCACATTAAAATATATACAATATATATGCACCAAGTACTATGATGTAACTACAGTTCACACCCAAAGAGATTTGGAGGAGTAATACTAACCTATCCAGCAATTACATTTTTAAATCCACAAATGTGAGAATATTATTTTAATTTCCACTTGTTAAACTGTGAAATTACTAACATATCAGTAGATTTAGGATTTTTTTTTTAACAGTTATTTTTCAAGCAGAACCTATACGTACACATGTAATCTGCAGCAGTTTGTGGTTTGTGTAGGTAGTCTTTAACAGTTGTGAGATATGTTCAGTGTTTTACTTTAGGAAAAAATATTTGATATGCTCATGTTTAAATTTTGAATTTGAAAAACGTATTTGCCAAAATGTCATAAAATGACTTGCAACCACTGTGTCACTGTAAATAAGGCTAACAAACAAATGGCTTTCAACAGTGGAAATGGAAAGTAAGTGTGCAATAATAATAAAGATCAATATAACTAGAATGAATAAGTAATAACTACATGCATTACTTCACATTTACACCTTGGCTCTGCATGCTGAATTGGATTAGGATCAAAGTAGATCTACCATGAGGCACTAGGTGCTGTAAAGTGCCCTGCTCAGTGCCTGTATTTTGGGAAGGAGTGATACCAGGATATATAAATATGTATTTTAAATCTACTGCCTTATTTTGCTGGCTCTGCATCTGAAAAACATCGTTGTTTTTTTTTTTCCAATTTAACAGGCTGAATTTCCTCGTCTTTCGTGCCTCGTACTTCACCTTGAGAGACCGAAGTGGTTTAGGTTAGCAGTCTGCTTTGGAGTCTTTATTGCTGCTGTGTAAAAGATGAAGTTTAAAAAAAAAAAAAAAGCTTTTTTTTTTTTTGACGTTTTAAATTTTTTTTTTTTTTTTTGATTTTCTAAACTCGTTTATAGTAAACTGCAACGATGGAGGCAGCTCGTTCACTCTCTTGTTGAGCTGGAAAAAAAAATCAATCCTGCAGTAATTATGGTCTAATGCCATGCAAAATTATTGTTCACCTAATCCACTCACAAAGGACTTTGATTTTAAAAATGACTGTGAGAATAATTCTGCTGTAAGCGTGATGGTTTATGAGGAGGAAATTAAAATGATTTTGTGAAATGACTCATATTCTAATTTTGACTGCTTGGTCAAGATTGGATTGAAATCCAAAAAATGAACTGAGGTACGATGAAAAACTTACATTAATGCCAGCAGTGACT